>JAVIAB010000139.1:90852632-91001654 GCA_032433765.1 Megaustenia siamemsis | reverse complement strand
CCTGCAGTCCTAAAATTGGAAGTGCACAATACTTGAACTGATAGCAGTCAGTGGTAACTCACTGCTGACTGTTACCATAAAGGTCAACAAGCCAAAGCTGACCAAGAGCTTACTTCACCTCCATGTGGTGGTCAGAAACAGGCTACTTAGTCTGAACTTTAGATATGGGATTGAAGAGGGATGACAAACCTGGTCTCAAAATTTGATGAGATGAAGTCAGATGTTTTAGAGTGAATGGCTTGCTGTTATGTGGGATGCAGTACTGGTTGGAGTTTTTATCTCACTCCCAATAACTAACCTTAACACTAGGAATAGAATCATCATCTATCCAATTAAGGAACAAGTGATTCCATCGACTTTATCACTATATTGTGGAGGCAGAGATGAGGAAAATGGGGAAGGCATGGAATGATATTACAAGAATGGCATGAACACGACAGTTTGGAAAGTATTTGTCAATGACTTATGCTCTACAGGGAAAGAAGAAGAAATGATTATATTATTTTATATTATATTATACGGAAGATGTACAAAAGAGGTGAGATGCAGAATGGCTCAGGCAAAAGCAGCTTTCCAAAAAATGAGGAAGATACTATGCAATCTATTTTTGACAATAGAAACAAGAAAAAGAGTTCTTAAATGTTATGAAGAGCCAATCTTAACATATGGATGTGAATCATGGACAATAGGACAACAGACAAGACAATCACTGGAGTCTGTAGAAATGTGGTTTTACAGATGAATGTTGAAAATACCATGGACAGCTAAGAACATTAATGAAAATGTTCTGAAAGAGGTCAAAGCAAAAAGAGAGTTAATTTCCAATATTAAGAAGAAACAGTCATCACTTTTTGGCCATGTAATGAGAAGAGAACAACTGGAATATATTGTAACAACTGGAAAAATTGAGGGACGAAGAGATTGTGGAAAGCAAAGTGAAAAAATGCCAGACAGCTTAAGAGAATGGCTTGGCAGAAGGTCAACAACAGAAATGATAAATAACTGTCAAGATCGAATTTTGTGGAGAGACATGATCACCTACGCCAGCAGGCCCGGTGCTTGATAATGATGATTATATTATATTATATTATATATATTATATTATATTATATTATATTATATTATATTATATTATATTATATTATATTATATATGATATATATTATATATATTACTACTATTTATATTATTTATATTGTATTAAATTATATTATTTATATTATATAGTACTGCCGTTCACAATCATTATAGGAATATTTAATGTGATTTTTATAATGAAGCATCATGTTTGAATCAAATATAAGCAAAAAAATGCATATATCACAGTTTGATGTAAACAAAGGCATGGTAAAATTTGCCAGTTTGTTACTTTTTTGAGGAACAGACAACAAAGAAGAGAAAGAGCTGGGTAAAAGATGAATAAAAGATTAGCTTTTAGTCAAATTTGAATAATTACATTATTTGTAACATTTTTAAAATATGGAATCATGATGCTTGCTTGCTTGCGTTCGCCCGATGACTTAAAGGGTGTACCTTGTCATCATCCGCCCTTAAAAGGACGTTAAGTAGGCGTGTCTGCGTTGTGTTGTGGTTTACAGTATAACTGTGATATTTGCGCCTTTCGGCCCAACACATCCGACTTCAACATGACATTTTTGAGTACTGGGTTGTCTTCCCTCTTCGATCCCTACTAGCTTGGCCAGACTAAACAGGTTAGTCTGTTACTAGAAGCACCACGGAGAGGTGGAGCAGGGTCTAGATGGTTCTGGTTCACCGATCCTGGTGCAAGCCATCAGCTGTGGATCGCTGACAACTTCCAGCTCTGATGCTGGGAGGCACGCCTTCACCTCCTGGAATCATGATATTTTGCTTCTTCAATTACACCAGCATTATATCTCTAAGGAAGTTCTGAGGAGGCTGAATTTTGCATGAATATCACTTTTTCATATTTTTCACACTGGCTGCCTTGTGCTCCATTGCCCCTCGCCATGCTGGCAGATATTCTCCAACTTCAGAGATACTTTGGTTTTTTTTATTGTCATTTTAGTGTTTTGGGAATATTTTTTTCCTATGATATTTGTCCCAGCAATGACCATTTTTGCCTACTCTGTTCAATTTCCAACTGCCATGGATTCTTTAATATGTGTAGAATGTACGCAGGGGAGGGTAGAATCACAAAAAAGCCATGGATTTAAAGTGAACAATTCCCACTGCCTGTCATAAGACTTGCACTCGAGACCATCTTATTCAGAGGCTGACATCTTTCCTCTAGACCACCAAACCTTCCGAATCATCATATGAAAATGATACTATTAGTCCGTGACATTCTGTTCTGTATGTTGCTTATATAGTAAAGAAATTAGAATCGGAATAGCTAAAGCAAAAAAGTCCCGAGAAGATGTGGAAATCAAAACTCATCAACACAAAAACAAAACTTAGACTATTCAAATCAAATGTACTATCAACCATTACATATGCAAGCGGGAGCCAAAAAACAGCAAGAGACATAGAAACAAAGTTGAACACATTTGAAAATAGATGTCTAAGGAAAATACTTGGTGTGGCGTGGAGTGAATTCAAACAAATGAGGAAATTAGAGACATTGCCAATAATGATTAGTCTCATGAGTAGTCAAGAAAAGACGATGGAAATATGTTTGACATGTGATGAGAAGAGATAATAACCGAATAGCAAAGCAAGCCCTAATGTTGGAAACAGTAAGCAGGAGGAAAAGAGGTCAACCAGAGAGACACTGAGAAGAACATTGATAAGAATGGCACAGACAGAGGAATCTGCTCCCTCAATAAGATTGAGATGCATGCACAGAACAGAGACAAATGGTGGGATTTGATAAATATTTTTTTCAAGGATTGAAACTGCTAGAAAGAAAATTTAGAAAAGAGAACAAGTATCTGGGTCTATGCCCTATGGGCCGGCCGTGGCTTGAAAGGTCAATAGATAGATAGATGTTTCTTATATAGTAGCCCACCATTATCATATTCATTCATAAAACATTAACATTTCTGCTTATTCCAATTTATTCCAGATTCAGGAATATTTGCAGGACCTCCCAACACTTTTGAGACATGCATTTCACGAATTCTTTGGTCTCGGAGGCCTCATGTGGATGTTCAGGTTCCGAATTGGTATTTTATTCGTGGCTGCTCTTTTATATCTGATTTCCCCATTGGACATTTTACCGGAAGGTGTCTTTGGAATCGTGGGCTTTCTGGACGATGTGTTTATTATTCTGCTGGCAGCCATTTATATCAGTATAATTTATAGGCAAGTGGTGGCAGCGCGGGCAACATAAATAGAACAAAATTGTAATAGCTACATTTTTAAAGAAAATTTGTAAAGAATGCTCTGATGTATGCAGACATATTCCTGACTAGTGTGTGATTTTATAAGGTGTGTAGTTTGTGTTACTACTGGATCTATAACTTGGAATCTTAGATAACTACAGTAAGACTTGTGTATGATTGCTTGCCTTATTAGGAGAGGAGCAATTTGAGAAGCAGGTCATTGTCGAGCTAACCTTCGTTCATCATTATCATGTGTCGTGCCTTGTAATGTTGATGGTCATTCTCTTTTTCAGCCATCATTTTTTTTTTTTTTTTTTTTGGTGGGGATATTTAAGTTTTTATTTGATTTTTGTTTAATCAAGAATTGTGCTTCTTCATTCCTCGTCTTTCCTCTCACTCTTCGTTCTTGCTTCCTTTGCCCTCTGCATTTTCTTGCTGTCATTACATTTCATACACATCCATTTGTTAAGCACAGATCCAATAAATTTTGCCCGTTTTAATTTTTATTGTACTTTTATTTTGATTTCCTTGCAATGTTTCTTCATTCTACTGTTTTATAAATTATGTTTTCTTTTAATATTTTCTCATTTTATTGTGCTTTTAACTAAGTTTTCTCATTTTACTATTTTTTTAGTTCAGTTTTCTCATATTTCCTCATTTTACAGCATTTTAAACCATTTTATTGTAATATTTACTCCTTTTACTGTACTTTTAGTTCTTTTTTCATTTTATTTGTTAGTTGTAAACTGTGAAAAATTCACAATTGTTATGGGCTATCCTTGTAGTCTGCTTGCCTTTTCAGTGTCTGTGAGAGTTGTTGTTATTGTGATGAAAAAATGAGCAGATTTGAGCTTGCTATTACAGTATCTGAGAGAGATGTTGTTGTGAACTTTGTCTGAAAGGGTCATGATCTTCAAGTACCGGGCCTACTGGCGTAAGTGATCATGTCTCTCCACAACTTTCGATCTAGACAGTTATTTATCATTTCTGTTGTTGACCTTCTGCCAAGCTATTCTCTTAAACTTTCTGGTATTTTTTCTCTTTGTTTCCCTCTATCTCTTGTGGCAATTCATGATTGTACAAAGAAGTTATGGCGGTGATTTTCTGTTGCCTTCCATTGGTTTGTTTACAGTTGACTCTGTTAGCCTTTGACTAAAAAGTCTCACCCACAAGGCAGTGGGGTTGTTTTACTTCGGGGCACCCTCCCTTAGCCTTTTACTCTCCTGAGCTTACCAGCAGGGCAGCCACAGGTTGTACTGTTTACAGCATACAGTAGCAGGTAAAATTACCCGACCTGACACTGAAAGGTTAGGTAATCATATAATGAGCAGAAGCAAAGGTTCAACGAAGCCTGAAAGATGACACTAGAGTACTGTTGCATCAATTCTGATGACTGAGAGAG
Source organism: Megaustenia siamemsis (assembly GCA_032433765.1). Classification (NCBI taxonomy): domain Eukaryota; kingdom Metazoa; phylum Mollusca; class Gastropoda; order Stylommatophora; family Ariophantidae; genus Megaustenia; species Megaustenia siamemsis. Next base: position 90,996,947 of record JAVIAB010000139.1, on the reverse strand, counting down.
TGTTGCTGCCTAGAGTTCAAGTGCTTGTTCAGAATAATATCAGTAGGAATGTTGCAGTTTCCTCATATTCCAAGTCCGGCTTGTTGCAGGAGCTACTGAGTTAAGTGCTCTGTGCACACCGTGAGCTGTGTGTCTCATCCGTTTTGATCATGTTTCGATATTCCAATTGTTTACGATGAATGCTGATATCGTATGGCAGGAAACAGTTGGCTGTGTTCACTTTCTGTGCGGTTTCGCCTTATGTCTTTTGGCGTGTGCTGAGACTGCTACGATGGGGACTACAGTTACCTTTATTTGTTTGGGAGATGAAATATTAATTCGGATGATTACGCTGGCACGGGCGGTTGAGCAATTATGGATTTTAATTCGTTTGCAGTGATACCGGGGCCTTCCTAAACCAAATAACCAATATCAGTAGGAAATAATCCTGGTAAACTTCTAGAATTTCAAATTGTTCCCTCCAGAATATAAAATACTGACTTCCTCCAATATTTCCATTTAACATTGATTTTGAAGCTTCAGCTCTGCTTATTCCATTGATTTGAATTCTTTTTTCAACTGCTTTTCGCCAGGTTAACTTTTACTTTCCACTTTTTTTTCATTACCTGTCATTGTCTAGCTATATTGTCAGGTTGTTTTCTGAGCATATTTTTTTTATCCGACCTCACTTTCTGTGTGAAATCTCTAACTTCACGGACTAAAACTAAAATGCTCACAACAGTAATGTATGAGTTACATCATCAGTCTCAGTGGTGCTAACAAGGGTGGGAGACATTACTATAAAATAATATACTTCATTGACAGCTTTGTCAGTTTTTTGTTGTTTAACCTACTCTTTTAGACTTTTCAGAAGAAAAAGAAAGAAAAGAGACCCTCACACCCCCCCCCCCCCCCACACACACACACACACCATGTGACAATATTTTGGGGTAATGTTGTCATTATTACGCTTGTGCCTCTTTTCTTTCCTAGAAAAATCTGGTGCCCATTTAAAGTTGAGTGAACCTTGAAGCTGTCGATCAGGATCAAATCTGACCTCTTGTACTTTGAAGTTCAGCTCACTAACCACTGAGCTATTGCGACTTCCTTTGTTTTTTATTTTAACAGCCAGGTATTCTTTAATGTGTGCGAGTGTATATGAGATCTCCTGTTTTCCGCTGTTATCTGAGAGGGACATTGGATCTCGCTAACTAGGGACCAGGAGAGGGTCAGACATTGTATCTCACTACCTAGAGGCCAGAAGAGGGTCAGACATTGTATCTCACTACCTAGAGGCCAGAAGAGGGTCAGACATTGTATCTCACTACCTAGGGACCAGGAGAGGGTCAGACATTGGATCTCACTACCTAGAGACCAGAAGAGGGTCAGACATTGTATCTCACTACCTAAGGACCAGGAGAGGGCCAGACATTGGATCTCACTACCTAGGGACCAGGAGAGGGCAAGACATTGGATCTAACTACCTAAGGACCAGGAGAGGACCAGACATTGGATCTCACTACCTAGGGACCAGGAGAGGGCCAAGCCATGAAGAAAGCACAAATTCAAAGTGAAAAATTCCTACTACCTGTGTCGGAATTCACCCTGGACCTTCCTATCCACAAACAGACATCTTGCCTCTAGACCACCCAGTCCCCCCCCCCTCCACTCACCAAGATTCAAGTAAATATCTAGTTTAAAATATGCTACCTTAAAGTGTAGGTAAGGTCTGGTTTCCCTCACTAAGATTCAAGTAAATATCTAGTTTAAAATATACTACCTTAAAGTGTAGGTAAGGTCTGGTTTCCCTCACCAAGATTCAAGTAAATATCTAGTTTAAAATATACTACCTTAAAGTGTAGGTAAGGTCTGGTTTCCCTCACCAAGATTCAAGTAAATATCTAGTTTAAAATATACTACCTTAAAGTGTAGGTAAGGTCTGGTTTCCCTCACCAAGATTCAAGTAAATATCTAGTTTAAAATATACTACCTTAAAGTGTAGGTAAGGTCTGGTTTCCCTCACCAAGATTCAAGTAAATATCTAGTTTAAAATATACTACCTTAAAGTGTAGGTAAGGTCTGGTTTCCCTCACTAAGATTCAAGTAAATATCTAGTTTAAAATATACTACCTTAAAGTGTAGGTAAGGTCTGGTTTCCCTCACCAAGATTCAAGTAAATATCTAGTTTAAAATATACTACCTTAAAGTGTAGGTAAGGTCTGGTTTCCCTCACCAAGATTCAAGTAAATATCTAGTTTAAAATATACTACCTTAAAGTGTAGGTAAGGTCTGGTTTCCCTCACTAAGATTCAAGTAAATATCTAGTTTAAAATATACTACCTTAAAGTGTAGGTAAGGTCTGGTTTCCCTCACTAAGATTCAAGTAAATATCTAGTTTAAAATATACTACCTTAAAGTGTAGGTAAGGTCTGGTTTCCCTCACTAAGATTCAAGTAAATATCTAGTTTAAAATATACTACCTTAAAGTGTAGGTAAGGTCTGGTTTCCCTCACTAAGATTCAAGTAAATATCTAGTTTAAAATATACTACCTTAAAGTGTAGGTAAGGCCTGGTTTCCCTCTGTGCCTTTAGGCATATGGGGAGTATGGCGTTAGTGCAAATATTTTTCAGTGAACAAGAACACATTTTATGGGTGGTGTTATTCATGTCAGGTCAAGAAGCCTTGGTTACCCAGGAAAAGTAACTTGTGGTACACATTTTCAGGGGCTGGGCGAAACCCAAAGCTGTCTCTTCGAAAAGAATTTGCCACATCAGGAATTGAATGTAGGTCTTTCTGGTCAGTAACAAGTAAACTAACCAGTCAGTCACTGTGGCTTCACTGTAATGTGCACAAAATGCATTATTTCTGTTCGTGCATATCTATGGGGTCGTACTAAATGTATTATTTCTGTTCGTGCATATCTGTGGGGTCGTACTAAATGTATTATCTCTGTTCATGCATATCTGTGTGCTCATACTAAATGTATTATTTCTGTTTGTTCAAATCTGTGGAGTCATCCACTATTCTATCTGTTATAAAAATTTGATTGTGAGTTTTGATGCTTGAAGCGACACTATCCAGAAGTCTCTGAGCACTTCTGTATAGGTGGCCAAGCACATGTGGGTGAGAAGCTTGGGTGCTAAGATGCCGATTCAAGTCTTGTCCTTTACTTTTATAAGAAGACAAGTACAAAACAGGACATTTTCATTGTAAAATATGTTACAGCTGATGTGTGATAAGAATCAGTGGATCTCTTTATAAAGTGGTTTTGACATGTTATCGGAATGAAGCCTAATCATCTACCATTAGGGACTACAACAGCTGACTATTTTGTGTGCTCATGAAAGACAGATGGACAGATAATGTTGTGATCATGAAAGACAGATGGACAGATAATGTTGTAGAAAACCTGCAGCAGCACAGCTAGCAACTACCTGTGTGACACACCTGGCCTCAAGATAAAGATCTACACCTACCCATGACTCTTTGTGGCATATTAATAGGATAAGATGAGATGTAGCAATCACTTTATTTATATTATGAAGTTAAAGGGTCAAAACACTTGCTCAAAAAAAGGGACGCTTCTGATGATCAGATTGTCTTCTGCTGCAAAGCTCTGTACAAAGAGTTTTCTATTTCTTATTATATTCACATTACCCCAAAAATCATGTGCCGAAGGTCTGTAAAATTTATAGTCACTAACACCATATTCCTATTCGCCACTTGGCATGACAGGGGCACTTTACTCTTTTACTTATTATATTATATTAATGTATAATGATGTGCATATGCAAAGTGGACATGTTGTGAAGGATACTGATTTATTTTACATTGATTTTTGTCAGCAACAATGTTTATTTAGAACAACAAAAATTGTTCTTTTTGAAAGTGGCTATTTGTTTTCTTGTCTGTTGGTTGTAAATTATAGAATGGCCAAATGGGTAGAAATTTGAATTAAAATTTCTAGACTTTATGCTCCTGGCATTTATCTGTCAGCACAAATGTAGTCCAGCACCTAGCTCTCAAATTTAGGAAGATATGACAGCAAGAAGTACCAGCCACTATGTTGACAGCAAGATGTATAAGCTACTATTAAAACAGCAGGAAGTACGAGCCACCATTAATTAAGACAGCAAGAAATACCAGTGACTATTAAGACAGCAAAAAATACCAGTGACTATTAAGATAGCAAGAAGTACGAGCCACCATTAAGACAGCAAGAAGTACGAGCCACCATTAAGACAGCAAGAAATACCAGTGACTATTAAGGTAGCAAGAAGTACGAGCCACCATTAAGACAGCAAGAAATACCAGTGACTATTAAGACAGCAAGAAGTATGAGCCACCATTAAGACAGCAAGAAATACCAGTGACTATTAAGATAGCAAGAAGTACGAGCCACCATTAAGACAGCAAGAAGTACGAGCCACCATTAAGACAGCAAAAAATACCAGTGACTATTAAGATAGCAAGAAGTACGAGCCACCATTAAGACAGCAAGAAGTACGAGCCACCATTAAGACAGCAAGAAGTACGAGCCACCATTAAGACAGCAAGAAGTACGAGCCACCATTAAGACAGCAAAAATACCAGTGACTATTAAGATAGCAAGAAGTACGAGCCACCATTAAGACAGCAAGAAGTACGAGCCACCATTAAGACAGCAAAAAATACCAGTGACTATTAAGATAGCAAGAAGTACGAGCCACCATTAAGACAGCAAGAAGTACGAGCCACCATTAAGACAGCAAGAAATACCAGTGACTATTAAGACAGCAAAAAATACCAGTGACTATTAAGATAGCAAGAAGTACGAGCCACCATTAAGACAGCAAGAAGTACGAGCCACCATTAAGACAGCAAGAAATACCAGTGACTATTAAGATAGCAAGAAGTACGAGCCACTATTAAGACAGCAAGAAATACCAGTGACTATTAAGATAGCAAGAAGTACGAGCCACCATTAAGACAGCAAGAAATACCAGTGACTATTAAGACAGCAAGAAGTATGAGCCACCATTAAGACAGCAAGAAATACCAGTGACTATTAAGATAGCAAGAAGTACGAGCCACCATTAAGACAGCAAGAAGTACGAGCCACCATTAAGACAGCAAAAATACCAGTGACTATTAAGATAGCAAGAAGTACGAGCCACCATTAAGACAGCAAGAAGTACGAGCCACCATTAAGACAGCAAAAAATACCAGTGACTATTAAGATAGCAAGAAGTACGAGCCACCATTAAGACAGCAAGAAGTACGAGCCACCATTAAGACAGCAAGAAGTACGAGCCACCATTAAGACAGCAAGAAGTACGAGCCACCATTAAGACAGCAAAAAATACCAGTGACTATTAAGATAGCAAGAAGTACGAGCCACCATTAAGACAGCAAGAAGTACGAGCCACCATTAAGACAGCAAAAAATACCAGTGACTATTAAGATAGCAAGAAGTACGAGCCACCATTAAGACAGCAAGAAGTACGAGCCACCATTAAGACAGCAAGAAGTACGAGCCACCATTAAGACAGCAAGAAATACCAGTGACTATTAAGACAGCAAAAAATACCAGTGACTATTAAGATAGCAAGAAGTACGAGCCACCATTAAGACAGCAAGAAGTACGAGCCACCATTAAGACAGCAAGAAATACCAGTGACTATTAAGATAGCAAGAAGTACGAGCCACCATTAAGACAGCAAGAAATACCAGTGACTATTAAGACAGCAAGAAGTATGAGCCACCATTAAGACAGCAAGAAGTACGAGCCACCATTAAGACAGCAAGAAGTACGAGCCACCATTAAGACAGCAAGAAGTACGAGCCACCATTAAGACAGCAAGAAGTACGAGCCACCATTAAGACAGCAAGAAATACCAGTGACTATTAAGACAGCAAGAAGTACGAGCCACTATTAAGACAGCAAGGAGTACCAGCCACCATTAAGACATCATGAAGTACATGCCATCATCATTAGGACAGCAAGAAGTACAAGCCACTATTAAAGACAGCAAGAAGTACCAGTGACTATTAAGACAGCAAGAAGTATGAGCCACCATTAAGACAGCAAGAAGTACCAGTGACTATTAAGACAGCAAGAAGTACAAGCCACTATTAAAGACAACAAGAAGTACCAGCCACTATTAAGACAGCAAGGAATACCAGCCACCATTAAGACAAGAATTACAAGCCTCCATTAGGACAGGAAGAATTGCAAGCCATAAGTCTTATACAGCAAGGAGTTCATGCCACCATTAAGACTGCAAGAATTACAAGCCACCATTTTGACAGCAAGGAGTACATGCCACCATTAAGACTGCAAGAATTACAAGCCTCCATTAAGATAGCAAGAAATTTGAGCCACCATTATGACAACAAAAAGTACAAACCATCATACACTTTTTTTTCCACCTAATGGTGGATTTTAAATATTTGTTTGAAAATACAAAGTTTATTCTTTTTTTGTCCTATTCTGTATACTCTTTTACCTAACAAAGCTGAGGAAAAAAATTGAGTGTTCTTAAAAGCACTGTTTGGTGTGCCTGCAGATGATATTTTGATTATCCTTCTCAACGAAAGTCATCGACTTCTTCTGTTTTTGCAACTTGTTGTTAATACTTTTTGTGAAATCCTGTTTACCAGTATTCATGTTATATGTCCAAGCCATTTAATTTATTGTCGTGATATAACTCTGGACTGGTGTTACTTCCACTTTGTTAACAGTTTCTTAATTATTTTTTGTTTAAATTTAAAAAAGAAAAAAAAGAATTAATGTGGAATCTATGTTTTAGTAAAAAGGAGGTACTTTCCCAGAAAAATAATTTGGTACCCATTAAAGGCTGGGTGAACCCGAAAGCCGTCGGTTGGGATCGAACCCTACCTCTTGTCCTTTGTAATCCAGTTCACTAACCACTGAGCTATCGCGGCTCCCAGTACCACATATATTGGTTGTATTTGTCAGCAACATGAAACTTTCTCAGTGAATCTACTGTTACTCAATCTACTGTCACTTGGTCTACCGTCACTCTATTTACTGTCATTCAGTCTACTGTCACTCAATGTACTGTCACTCAATCTACCGTCACTTGGTCTACTGTCATTCAGTCTGCTGTCACTCAATGTACTGTCACCCAATCTACTGTCACTCGGTCTACTGTCACTCAATTTACTGTCATTCAGTCTGCTGTCACTCAATGCAGTGTTTTACAATTTTATATCCCTTGTTTTGTGTCTGTCTTGGTACTGCAGAAATAGAAAATGAAAAGCGTCTTGTGCAACGAGACTATGTCAATAGAAGTGATAAAGAGAGTTCATTGGTGCTGTAAAGAGCCAATTCTGATGTATGGAAGTGAATCATGGACAGTAGACAAACAAATGAAAGGACGATCAAAGGCCACAGAGATGGTATTGCTCAGAAGAATGTTGAGAGTTCCCTGGGGATTGCTCAGAAGAATGTTGAGAGTTCCCTGGACAGCTAAAAAGACCAATGAGGAAATTCTCAAATGAGACTAACACAAAAAAGGAGCTCCTAAGAAACATCAGAAAGAAACAATCAACATTTTTTGGACACATCGTGAGAAGAGGAAAATTGGAATACTTGGTTACAACTGGTAAAATATAGGGAAAGAGTGATCGCGGCCTGCAAAGAGAGAAGATGCTAGAGAGCTTGATGATGATGATCCACGTATGGTCTGATGCATTACGGTCAGTTATTATTTTCTATCGGGGGTGGCGATAGCTCAGTGGTTAGTGAACTGACTACCATGAACAAGAGGTCGGGTTTGATCCTGATCAACAGCTTATGGTTCACCCAGCCCTTAAATGGGTCCCGGATTTTGTCTGGGAAAGTCAAGCGGCATGGACGTAATACCGACCACATTACCCCAAAAATCATGTGCTGAAGGTCTATACAAATTATGGTCACTAACACCATATTCCCTACACACCACTTGGCGTGACAGGGCTCTTTACTTTTTTTACTTTTATTATTTTCTATCATGGAGCTTGTGTGTCAACAACTGGATTTTGGTAGTTCATGGTTTTGCATTATTGCTGTGATGTTGTCTGTCCAATCAACTCTTGGTCTTCTTCAAGCATTTAGGCCAAATCCCTGGTTGTTAGAGACACAATCGTTAGGCTTCATTCTCATGAACTGGTCAAGCCAATTTATCTTCTTCACATCTTAGGGCGTTTGATGCAGGACATTGATGATTTTTCTCAACTACCACATACTTTCATCGTGAAGTGAGAGAAAATATGTGAATGGATAATGAGGTATGTATGTATTTATACAAAAGTGGGAAAATTTAGGAGGTATGTAATTAACTTACTTTTAGTGCAGAAATAAGATAAATGGTCATGTGACCAGCAATATCATCTATAATGAAGTAAAGAAGGTGGGTATATTTTTACCAATAGATGAGAAGAGGCAATAAGAGAATCACAGAACAATCTTAAGTGGGAAATATATGATGAAAGAAAAAGAGGCAGTCCTAGAGAAATACTGAAGAAAACTCTGAGGTGAGCAGCAGCAACAGTGGGCATCAGCTTCCTTTTTGAGGTAGAGAGGCTTGCCCAAACAGGAACAAGTGACAAAATACAATATTGGTCCTGTGCAAAATCTGACAGTTAATAGCAAGGATCACTGGGCACAGAGATCCTCAAATTTCTGCCCGTGTACCATCTTTGCCTCAAATGGATGATAGATAGAATTACTTTGTGTGATTTGGTTGATTGATTGTGATGAGAAACACACACAAGATCAAGACAGTATATCATCCATACAAGTTTCTAAAGTTTTGTGGCTTCTATGTATGCCAGCAATGTATTTAATAGCTAGCTAATTTGAACCTTTCTCACCATCAACTGAGTAATAAATTAGAAGCTGTCCTCTATGGCCATCAGTGAGTGAAGAAGAGCTTAATCACAGAAAAAGCAAAACTGAAATATTTATACAGGACTCTACACAAATTTTGTAACCTTTTATGTAAATTTAGTGACAAATTTTAAACAGATTTGACAAATTATTTCACCTCAAGCCTTCACATGAAAGAAGGGAAAGGAGACCTAGAACAAGGTGAATTAACTCAGGGTTTATTTTGTTGCTTTGGACATAGTTTCTAACTTGAGATGTCTAAAGTAGTTTCTAACTTGAGATGTCTAAAGTAGCTTCTAACTTGAGATGTCTAAAGTAGTTTCTAACTTGAGATGTCTAAAGTAGTTTCTAACTTGAGATGTCTAAAGTAGTTTCTAACTTGAGATGTCTAAAGTAGTTTCTAACTTGAGATGTCTAAAGTAGTTTCTAACTTGAGATGTCTAAAGTAGCTTCTAACTTGAGATGTCTAAAGTAGTTTCTAACTTGAGATGTCTAAAGTAGTTTCTAACTTGAGATGTCTAAAGTAGCTTCTAACTTGAGATGTCTAAAGTAGTTTCTAACTTGAGATGTCTAAAGTTTCCAAGTTCATGTTTCTCTCTACATTGAGAACTTATTTAAAATTTGTCAAGTTAAAGGTCAATGAAATCATGAAAATACTTTAAAAATGGGGCTAGCAGTGTGGATTATTGAGACATAATATTTAAACATAACACTCCTGAATTGTCATGGAAAAATGGCTTGTGTTAGTTAATGAAGCATCAGGCAGCATGCATGACAAGCATCATTCTCTGGACAAAAATTATATTTTTGCTTTCACGCTGACTAAAAGGTGAAAAACGTGGTGGAAAGTAAACTAAGTTAATTAAAGCTTAAATCTCATTGAAAGGAAACAAGAAGAATAGAGCCCTGACACACCTTGGGTATAAAGAAAATGGTGTTAGTCAGTAGTCATCCACTGTAGTACTCATATTTTTAATAGACCTTCTGCACATTATTTTTGAAGTAATGTAGTCAGTATTACACCATGCCTCTTTTCTTTCCCACAAAAAAATCGAATAACCATTTCATCATCGAGTGCTGTCTCCGCATCGAAGATTGGCTACCATGGAGCGCCATTCTACTCTGTCTCTTGCTTTGATGGTGCAGATAGTCATAGACTGATTTGTCCATCTTTTGATGTTACTCATCCATGTTAGTCTTGATCTGCCTCAGCCTTTATTACACTGTATTTTCCCTTCCAATATTAGTTTTAGTAGGCTGTTGTGTCTTTTAATATCCATTGAAGGCTGGGCAAACTTGGAAACCACCGAACTGACCATGACTTTTTGTCCTTAGTAGTCTCACTTTCTTTCTCACTGAGCAATCGTGGCTCCCAACATGCCATTGAGCTTCTGCTCTACATTTCTAAACTCAGATATTTTGTTTTTGACTGCCAGTTCAGATTTTTTAATTTTTATACTTACAATATTTTATATCAATTATAAAAAATACCGGGAAGTTGCGGCCTGTGTTGAGTGTATCTTAAACTATAAATAAAAAAAAAATATATATATACTTTTTGAATAAATGTATGCATTTGCTATTAACTCTTTAAAATAAACAGTGAGTATGTAAAGTGATATAGGGCTTATTGGATGACTGTTGATGTTTCTGATATTTTATGATTAAGTACTGTCTCAAATATTATACATACATTGTCCATATATTGCTTATTTGTATCATTTTTTTCTCAAGCCTCTATATTTCTCTATGCATATTCCCTTATCAAAACCTTCTAGGAATTATTTGACAGCTCTAGCATCTCCATTTATTTTTATTTTGGACCTTTTTCTCTATTTTCTTTCATTGAAGGACAATAATAACCTCAAGGGTTTTCATGATTCTTTCAAAAAAGATCTTCATAATTCATTTGAAAAAAGCTTACCTTACTTCATTCAAGAAAGGTTGTCATAATTCATTTTAAAATGTTTTCATGATTCATTCAAAATAGGTTGTCATAATTCCTTCTAGAAAGGTTGTGATAATTCATTCTAAAAAAGTTATCTTTTCAAGGTATTTTAGAATATTACCATAACTAACTGTTTACAGGGCTGTGTAATTTGGGCACTGAAGTCTGCAGCAAATTATATTGGTGGAAGAAATCACAGTCTGTACATTTATATTTGCTATAGTTTATTTTATTAATTTATGTTTGTTTCAAAGAGTATCATCCTTTTCATACAAAAAACATGCCAACATTTTGCTCTTATTTTGGCTCTGAACAATATGATGGTCCTAATTTATGTTACTGTAAACGATCTCATTTTCAGTGTATTTTTGTAGATAGTAACAAGCATTAACAGGTAGATGAACTGAAGGAGTGCAAGATTCTAATTAGTTCTGTAATGAGTTTTATTCCCCTCCATTATAAATAAAATATTACATCTTGAGTCTCTATATTAGCTTCATCTCTTGCCCTATCAGTTCAGTTATTAATTTGGACAAATCTTACTGACAATACTTTACAACCCTAGATCCAGCTACTTCTATCTGTCTCTCTTATGACTGTTGTCTCATCGTCAGCTCTCTCGGGCTATAAGGCTGAAATTCTGTCCTTCTTCAGCTAAGTCAGTATTTTAAGCCTGAATTCAAGTCCCCAGTTTATCTCTTAATATCTCTCCTATCTGTAAATCTCTCTTTGAATCTCAATCTATCTCTCTGAATCTCAGTTTTCCTATGTACACTAGTCTGATGTCTTTGTTTTAGGACAAAGAAGCCAGCACAAAGTTAGTTTCCCATGAAAGTCATAAATATCTTCCAATCTCTGGACCTGAATCAAAGTTAGTGTGCTCTAGTTGGACTTCCTGGGTGGACCTGAATCAAAGTTAGTGTGCTCTAGTTTGACTTCCTGGGTGGACCTGGATCAAAGTTAGTGTGCTCTAGTTGGACTTCATGGGTGGACCTGAATCAAAGTTAGTGTGCTCTAGTTGGACTTCCTGGGTGGACCTGAATCAAAGTTAGTGTGCTCTAGTTGGACTTCCTGGGTGGACTTGAATCAAAGTTAGTGTGTTCTAGTTGGACTTCCTGGGTGGACCTGGATCAAAGTTAGTGTGCTCTAGTTGGACTTCCTGGGTGGACCTGAATCAAAGTTAGTGTGCTCTAGTTGACTTCCTGGGTGGACCTGAATCAAAGTTAGTGTGCTCTAGTTGGACTTCCTGGGTGGACCTGGAATCAAAGTTAGTGTGCTCTAGTTGGACTTCCTGGGTGGATCTGAATCAAAGTTAGTGTGCTCTAGTTGGACTTCCTGGGTGGACCTGAATCAAAGTTAGTGTGCTCTAGTTGGACTTCCTGGGTGGACCTGGATCAAAGTTAGTGTGCTCTAGTTGGACTTCCTGGGTGGACCTGAATCAAAGTTAGTGTGCTCTAGTTGGACTTCCTGGGTGGACCTGAATCAAAGTTAGTGTGCTCTAGTTGGACTTCCTGGGTGGACCTGGATCAAAGTTAGTGTGCTCTAGTTGGACTTCCTGGGTGGACCTGAATCAAAGTTAGTGTGCTCTAGTTGGACTTCCTGGGTGGACCTGAATCAAAGTTAGTGTGCTCTAGTTGGACTTCCTGGGTGGACCTGAATCAAAGTTAGTGTGCTCTAGTTTGACTTCCTGGGTGGACCTGAATCAAAGTTAGTGTGCTCTAGTTGGACTTCCTGGATGGACCTGAATCAAAGTTAGTGTACTCTAGTTGGACTTCCTGGGTGGACCTGAATCAAAGTTAGTGTGCTCTAGTTGGACTTCCTGGGTGGACCTGAATCAAAGTTAGTGTGCTCTAGTTGGACTTCCTGGGTGGACCTGAATCAAAGTTAGTGTGCTCTAGTTGGACTTCCTGGGTGGACCTGAATCAAAATTAGTGTGCTCTAGTTGGACTTCCTGGGTGTACCTGAATCAATGTTAGTGTGCTCTAGTTGGACTTCCTGGTGGACCTGAATCAAAGTTAGTGTGCTCTAGTTGGACTTCCTGGGTGGACCTGAATCAAAGTTAGTGTGCTCTAGTTGGACTTCCTGGGTGGACCTGAATCAAAGTTAGTGTGCTCTAGTTGGACTTCCTGGGTGTACCTGAATCAAAGTTAGTGTGCTCTAGTTGGACTTCCTGGGTTGGACCTGAATCAAAGTTAGTGTGCTCTAGTTGGACTTCCTGGGTGGACCTGAATCAAAGTTAGTGTGCTCTAGTTGGACTTCCTGGGTGGACCTGAATCAAAGTTAGTGTGCTCTAGTCGGACTTCCTGGGTGGACCTGAATCAAAGTTAGTGTGCTCTAGTTGGACTTCCTGGGTGGACCTGAATCAAAGTTAGTGTGCTCTAGTTGGACTTCCTGGGTGGACCTGAATCAAAGTTAGTGTGCTCTAGTCGGACTTCCTGGGTGGACCTGAATCAAAGTTAGTGTGCTCTAGTTGGACTTCCTGGGTGTACCTGAATCAAAGTTAGTGTGCTCTAGTAGGACTTCCTGGGTGGACCTGAATCAAAGTTAGTGTGCTCTAGTTGGACTTCCTGGGTGGACCTGAATCAAAGTTAGTGTGCTCTAGTTGGACTTCCTGGGTGGACCTGAATCAAAGTTAGTGTGCTCTAGTTGGACTTCCTGGGTGGACCTGAATCAAAGTTAGTGTGCTCTAGTTTGACTTCCTGGGTGGACCTGAATCAAAGTTAGTGTGCTCTAGTTTGACTTCCTGGGTGGACCTGAATCAAAGTTAGTGTGCTCTAGTTGGACTTCCTGGGTGGACCTGAATCAAAGTTAGTGTGCTCTAGTTGGACTTCCTGGGTGGACCTGAATCAAAGTTAGTGTGCTCTAGTTTGACTTCCTGGGTGGACCTGAATCAAAGTTAGTGTGCTCTAGTTTGACTTCCTGGGTGGACCTGAATCAAAGTTAGTGTGCTCTAGTTGGACTTCCTGGGTGGTTACTGATATGGGCAATTTCAACTCATATGGTAAGGAGGAGATATAAAAGATGTAGATCTTTCCATTCTAGTAGAGGTATGTTTCAGCTGATATCTCTGACTTTACTCATTGCATGTAAAATTGTAGTGTTCCTTACGACAGTGGTTTTGCACCTTTATTCTTGTCAGGGTCGCTTCTTGACTAACTACCATCATGTCTTCCTTCCCTACTGATCACTGATATCTTGTTTTAATTTATTTTAATTTGCAATATTAGTTTCTGCTTCCATATGCCGCTGTCTACATGTTGCTATGAGTAAAATGAAGTGACATTTGGATTGGTCATCTTCTTCTACCTTTCAGCTCCCTGTGCAAGACCACAGTCTGCTCTAGCAATTTTAAGTGCTGAAGTCGGAGGCAACCAGCCAAAAGGCGCACTACAAAAATCAGGATGCCACGCACTCACGCAATGGGAAGCATGCCTATAACTGCAAATCGATATGGCACTCGCCCTGTGATGGACACTCAGGCAGGTGCAGCGCCGGGCCCTCAGCCTCGAAAGGGCCCAACCTATATTACTGGATGTCCTTCTCATCGCTCTGTGGAGTCAGGGGCGAGAGAATAGAGTTACTGGCCAACCCAAAATAAGACCACTCAAAATAATGCACTGGAATGCTGAAGGCATCAACAGCAAAAGAGATGGGTACAGTAAAAAGATAGAATTAGAAAATATCCTGCATGAAGAACAAGTAAGCATATGCTGTTTGCAGGAAACCCATCTAAACAACGACATAGCCTTGAAGATTAGGGGATACCAGTGCTACCGATCTGACAGGAAAAACAGACAAAAGGGCGGAATACTGACTCTTGTAAGGAACAACATTAATGCATGTCAGATTGAAGTGTATATGGATGGGGCGGAATATCAAATACTGCACCTCAGGACAGGAAATACAGACTTCCATCTACTTAACTATTACTGTCCGAGTGACCGCCCACTAGCACTAGACACAATTACATTAAAAGAAAGAATAATTGTATGTGGAGACTTTAACAGCCATTCACAGAGCTGGGGCTATGAAGATATGGACAAGAGAGGTGAAGAACTTGAAAATTGGCAGGATGACAATGGGCTTATACTATTAAACCAGGCAACAGATCCACCAACATTCTATTCCAGATCATGGCATACCACATCTACACCAGACCTTGCTTTCCATTCACCAGACCTGGATTGGAATATCACACGTATTGTTGGGAAACAACTTGGAGGCAGCGACCACCGACCTGTCTTTTTAGTGGTGCAAAATGAGGCCGTCAGGGAGAGCAGCACTCTCTCCAGATGGAATTACAAAAGGCAGACTGGAAAATGTATCAACATTACACCAGTGTACTGACTAAAGATCTAAATACAGACAGAGACATCAACAAAATAGTTGATGAATTCAGTAGACTAATAATACAAGCTGCCAGTGAAACAATACCCAGAGGGGCACGGAAACACTACAAACCATACTGGAATAGTGAACTAGAGCAACTGCACAATGACATGGAAACATCTCGAAAACAAGCAGAAAATAACCCCTGCCAGGAACACCACAATAACTATCAGCATGCTAAAGCCAAATTTCAATGGGCTAAACTACAAGCCAGACGGAGAAGTTGGAAAGAGAAAACAGAGTACATGAATCTAGAACGAGACACAAGAAAAGTGTGGAAGCTTGTAAAACAGCTGAATGATGAGGGTACAGAAGGGAACACAAAAATTACACTGAAGAAGGATGGAAACATTCTAACAGGTAAACATGCAGCAAATCACTTTGCAGACTCCTTTGCAAATGACAACAATATTGAAATTAGCCTAGAGAAACGTCAAGAGACCCGTCTAAAACAACAAAATGCAAGACAAGAAGAGACTGCACATGAAGTCATGGAAATACCCATTACACAAAGAGAGCTAGAGCTGGCAATATCCAAATTAAAAATGAAAAAGTCACCAGGTAGTGATGGAGTGTCTAATGAAATGATTAAGAACTTGGGAACTGCAGCTAAAGCAAAACTACTGCAGATCTACAACATTTGCTGGATCACAGGTAAAGTGCCATAGGCATGGAGAGAAGCAATTATGATACCATTACTAAGCCAGGAAAAGATGGTTCAATGACATCCAGCTATAGACCAATCAGCCTTACAAGCTGTTTGTGTAAAACAATGGAACGTATAATCAATCTCAGACTGCAGTGGTACCTGGAAAGTGAAAATCTCCTTGTCCCACAACAAGCAGGCTTTAGACAGTGTTACTCTACCGAAGATCAGGCAACCTATCTTTCCCAGGAAATTGAGGATGCGTTTCAAGAAAAGAAACTGGTACTAGCAGCATGGATAGACCTAAAGAAAGCATTTGATAAGGTATGGAAGGAAGGGCTTTTGAAGAAACTGAGAAATTATGGAGTAAATGGCAGGATGTACAAATGGGTCAAAGCATACCTGCATAACAGGAGAGCCAGAGTGCAACTGGATGGTCTTAAGAGTAAGAAGGTCTTACTGCGCCAGGGCGTTCCACAGGGAGGGGTACTATCTCCAACACTTTTTCTGATCTACATCAATGACCTAGTTACTGAACTACCACATGGTATCAAAGTGGCAATGTATGCAGATGACTTGGTAATGTGGTGCACAGAGGAGTATGCAACAGTGGCCTCCAAATTGTTACAAAGAGCTATGAATGCACTGAATTCATGGACAAATAGATGGTGTATCAGCATCAATACAGACAATGCATGCAGTACTACACTTTTCACTCTTTCCCCAAAACAAAAAGCAGGAG
Organism: Megaustenia siamemsis; assembly: GCA_032433765.1. Classification (NCBI taxonomy): domain Eukaryota; kingdom Metazoa; phylum Mollusca; class Gastropoda; order Stylommatophora; family Ariophantidae; genus Megaustenia; species Megaustenia siamemsis. Next base: position 90,980,367 of record JAVIAB010000139.1, on the reverse strand, counting down.
CCATCTATATAAACAATGAGCCTGTGAAAGAAGACATACAGGCTACGTATCTCGGAGTTACATTTGATAACAAACTATCTTGGAAACAGCAGATAAATAAGGCAACCCAAAAAGCAAGGAGAAAATTGGCTATTCTAAGAAAGCTGTGTGGAACTACGTGGGGTGCGAGTGGGAAAATACTCAGTAAAGTTTACCAACAGAGTATACGCCCACATTTAGAATATGGATCATCTGCATGGTGTTCAGCATCAAACACCACACTTCAAGAACTGGATAAAGTACAAAACCAGGCACTTAGGGTCATCACAGGAGCAATGAAATCAACACCATATTAGAGATGGAGAAATTGTGGAGGATACCAGCACTGAGAGAACGGAGGGACACAAAGGTGCTGATACAGGCAGAAAAATTTGCTTGCATGCCGAGACATCCAATGAAGGACCGATTCCAAAATCTTGCATTGGGACGACTTAAGAGAAGCAGTTTTATCCACCAAGCCAAGCGTATTAGTAGACAAACACCAGACATGCCAAGAGCTGTTAACCCCCTACTGCCCATACCAGAACAGACTCCCTGGACAGAGGAATCTGGATTATCAGTTCAAATACGGACAGAAGTGAAAGGAATAGTTGATAAAGAGGAACAGAATAGTCTACAGCGAAAAACAATAACTCTCAGTTTCCTGGATGAAGAATACCCACAAGACCTATGGATTCGTGTGTATACAGATGGATCAGCACAGAATGCAGTAAAAAATGGGGGAGCAGGTGCATATATAGAATACCCAAATAACACTAGGGATATGAATAAAATAGCAACAGGGAAATATTGTCACAATTATGATGCAGAAATACAAGCAATAAAGTTAGCAATAGAAAAACTGCTGAACATTATCTTAGCCCGCAGCCTGTAGTGTTTTTGACAGATGCAAGATCAGTACTCCAGGCACTACAATCCAGAAAATTACCACATCTGCAGACCTTATTGACTGAACTCTGCAAGCACCACAGGGTTGCCCTGCAGTGGATCCCATCTCACTGTGGAATACCAGGAAATGAGAAAGCAGATCAGTTGGCAAAGGAAGGTTCAACAGGCACACAACTAGATACACCTGTTACATACCATCATAAGAAACAGATAATCAAATCAATCAGAGGACCACAAGCCCCAAATCAGGATGCCTTTTATAATATGAATAGATATGAACAAGTTATCATTATACGTCTCAGAACAGGACACAATCGACTCCATAGTCACATGTATACAAAATTCAAGATCGGCACCTCAACTACTTGTACATGTGGACAGGCGCCCAGACTGCTGAACACATACTTCAAGACTGCACTGAATATAGTAGACTGAGGAAAATCCATTGGCCCATAGATACAACACTACAGACAAAACTATATGGGCCACTGCAAGAATTACAAAAGACAGTAACATTTATACAGGAAACGACATTGCAGATATAGACAATGCTTCAGGCGAACGAAAGATAGATAGATAGATAGCTCCCTGTGGAGCATAGGTTTTCAACAAACACTTTCCATGTCGTTCTGTTTTTTTGCCATTCTTTTAAGATCATTCCATGTCTTCTCCATCATCTTCATCTCTGCTTCTATCTGTCTTCTCTAAGAACTCCTTGGTCTTCCTCTTTGTTTTTTCCCCTGGGGATTCCAAAAAGGTCCTGTTGTGTAATACTCTCAGTTGGCTTCCGCAGTGTGTGTCCTATCCAGCGCCATCGTCTTCGCTGTATACCTTTTTCCACTGGTATTTGACTGGTACATTTCCATAATTCTATGTTAGTGAATTTGTCTTGCCATTTCCTTCCTTTTATTCTGCGTTAACATCCATTAATGAAAGTCTGTATCTTCACAATTGTCAATTTTGTTGTTCTCCATGTTTCACAGCCATATAATAGGACTGACTTAACATTGGAGTTGGAAATTTTTATTTTTGTCGCTGTGATCTTTCATCATGTATGTTCATTTTTTCCTGCATCTGTTGATGGCTGTGTGATAGGAGAGCTATGTCATCAGCAAAGTCTAAATCATCAAGTTGTTTGGTCAGTGACCACTGGATTCCGTTTCTTTTGTTTTGAGTTATTTTCGTAATCCAATCTATGGCCAGTAGAAAGAGAGAGACATTTGGATACTGTCACTTTTATAAAACAATTTTGGTAAAGTCCTAGTTTTTGCGTTGCAAATTATTTCTGCTAAATGAGTAATTTTTCCTGATTGTCATAAACACCTTTAAGGTAGACAGAGGTAGCTATATAAAGAGTAGCTCTACACTCGATCTAATAAAGTCTGCCCTTTTAATCCTGACATGGGAAAATGTGACGCAGGACAGAACTACTTGGCTCACATCTCTCCCTGATACAGCTTTGGGAGATATCCATCACAGCTGTTTGTCATTAATACTTTAGTTCATTTGCTTTTTTCTGTCTTTCAAAGTATAGAATACGCATAGTTCTTCTATTATACATCCAGAGTGAAGAGAAGAAATAAAGTAAGTAAAGGTTTCCTCCCTTGCCTTGCTAGATATATATATAGAAGATATGGTGTTAGTGACTATCTTTCTCTTTGGTGAATAGAAGATATGGTGTTAGTGACTATCTTTCTCTTTGGTGAATAGAAGATATGGTGTTAGTGACTATCTTTCTCTTTGGTGAATAGAAGATATGGTGTTAGTGACTATCTTTCTCTTTGGTGAATAGAAGATATGGCGTTAGTGACTATCTTTCTCTTTGGTGAATAGAAGATATGGTGTTAGTGACTATCTTTCTCTTTGGTGAATAGAAGATATGGTGTTAGTGACTATCTTTCTCTTTGGTGAATAGAAGATATGGTGTTAGTGACTATCTTTCTCTTTGTGAATAGAAGATATGGTGTTAGTGACTATCTTTCTCTTTGGTGAATAGAAGATATGGTGTTTTAAAATTTAAAAAAAAACTTTTCTGTTTAAAAATTGAATATTAATTCCCCAAAACACCAAACAGTCTCGTATGGTATGACAATATTTCATCTTTATGTTATGGCCATTAACTACTAAAATATAATTCGTATATAAATATTTACTTAGCTAAAGAATGTACATTTTGTGTCTGGTGTCACAAATTTAAAGCACTCCCATAAAATATCAATTTTAAGAATGATGTGGAATGAAAATTTCCAAGTAAAAAAAAAAAGTAAAGTACCCCCCGTCACGCCAAGTGGCGTATAGGGAAATATGGTGTTAGTGACCCTATATTTTACAGACCTTCAGCACATGATTTTTGGGGTAATGTGGTCGGTATTACGCCCGTGCTGCTTTTACTTTCCAGAAAAAATCCGGTACCCATTTAAGGCTGGGTGAACCCGGAGCCGTCGGTTGGGATCGAACCCTACCCCTTGTCCGTAGTAGTCCAGTTCACTAACCACTGAGCTATCGCGGCTCCTACTAATTTTTAGGGAATTAGTAAAACCCAGGTGTCCTCGCCAGGATTACGAACCCCGGCTGTTGCCGTGGTAAGCCAACCGCCTATCGATTGCGCTAACCGGACACCCTAAAATTTCCAAGATTGCAACTAAAATACCACTTTGATATGAAAATAAACAGCCATGCCAAAAGAGTAGCAGAAACAAGGCGGAAAGGCACATCAAATAAATCTTTCACCAGCGTCAACTATTCCTTGTTCTAAATAATTAAATAGGCCTAATCAGGGGTATTAATTAAACAGGATGAATTATGACTTGTCTCCGTCAGCTATAATGTATGAGCATGTTTTTTCTTTAACGTATACATTATGTTAAATGTCCTTTTATGTTTGGTTTTTTTTCTTTTATTGGCCTATTCTTTGTGTTACATCACGTTTTAGGTTCCTACCAGTGTGCTGTCTGATTTGTCCAAACCTGAGCATTTAAAATAATCTAGTTATTTTATGTGTAATTGTGTTTCATATATTTACATCACTGATTTTTGCATCAGTGTTTCTTCTTATATCTGTTTTTTTTTTTTTTTAACTATGCTAAAATATGTTTACATCCATCTGTATGTATATATTAATTTTGGCCTTATATTTTTTGCCAAATTTATTTATATTTAAACTATGGCCAGATTTTTACTGCATGGAAGTCTAATTTTAATTAATCTAGAGTGACCTCCTTTCGTAATTAATTAACATTTACATACAACTTCATGGTCACCTGTTTAAAAGACCTTTTTTATTAGAATTTTACCAAGATTTGTACAAGGTGATGACCAAGATCTGTTTATACTTTATTTCTAAACTGAGGTCTACTTGCAATGGTTCATGCTTGTAAGGCAATACAATCATTGCCATGTTCCATATTCATGTTTTCAATGTCCCCAGAATTATTTGTTTCCCAGAATCAAAGTCTCAATTACGCGAACATTTGAAGTTGAGTTGGGGAAATCATCGACACCCTGACCTCCTAATAAAGCCTAGTACAGAGGTTCTAAAACTTTCCTTTACCATGGATCCCAATTAAATACGTTTTGTAGTCGCAGATGCACAGGATTTATTTTCTTTTGAGCTTTTATTCATTCATTTGTATATTCTCTCTTTCCATTTAGCTCCAAGATATCATACGATTCTTCAAGCCTTCAAAGACCTTCCTGTGACCATCGTAGACCATTGGAAGGGGGGGAACACAGTTTGAGAAACGCTGGCCTGGTACGATTAAGTGTAATCAATTCACCCACCAAACACACACCAGCATTATATAGTGGATGCAAAAATAGAAACAAATTACTGAGGAATGTTTGGAGTTTCTATCCAGAGAATCACACTGCTTGTTATACACAGTATTCTTGATGTTTAACCATTGAATATATGCAGTGCTCCCTAAAGTGTATTTAGTTACAGCAACAAAATATTCATGTTAACTAGTAATCTTTCAACAAATATAATGCATTTTATCAAATTTGAAATGGACGTAGTAAAATGATAGTTTCTATTAGATTGGTTTTTTTTTATGCATACGTTACATCCTTCTGTAACACAAATGTCTACCTTGCAGTTGCCAATGTACCTTTTTTAGGGTGTTTAATTAATTATATGTGTCTTACAAATATGTGCAGTAAAATTATCTTTCAGTCAGTAACAGACAGTAGACAAACAAATGAAAAGATGATTAGAGGCCACAGAGATGGGATTTCTCAAAAGAATGTTGAAAGTTTCCTGGGCAGCTAAAAAGACTAACCAGGACATTCTCAAAGAGGCTAACACAAAAATGGAGCTGCTAAAAACATCCGAAAGAGACAATCAATATTTTTTTTGCGTATCATAAGAAGAGGAACGTTGGAATACTTGGTTACATATGGCAAAATACAGGGAAAGAGAGATGGCGGGTGACAAATAGGGACGATACTAGATAGCTTGGTATCAGTAAAATACAGGGAAAGAGAGTTGGTGGGCAACAAATAGGGACGATACTAGATAGCTTGGTGTCAGTAAAATACAGGGAAAGAGAGTTGGTGGGCAACAAAAGGGACGATACTAGATAGCTTGGTGTCAGTAAAATACAGGAAAGAGAGATGGCGGGCGACAAATAGGGACGTAACTAGATAGCTTGGTGTCAGCAAAATACAGGGAAAGAGAGATGGCGGGTGACAAATAGGGACGATACTAGATAGCTTGGTGTCAGCAAAAATAGTCAACAATAGAATTGATATAATGCACTGTGGATAACATGGGAACCAGCCTCTAAAAATGGGTACCAGAGATTTTTCTGGGAAGTAAAGGCGGCCTGGCGTGATACCGACCACATCACTAAAAAATGTGCCGTGGTTATAGAAAAATATGGTCACTAATACCATATTCCCAATATGTCTAGCAAGGCATGGACGGAACCTTTACTTTTTTTTTTATTACTGTGGATAGAAAATTGTGGAAGGACATGATCGCATATGTCAATCGGTATGGCACATGAAGTGTGTATAGCTGCCATACAAATACGGCGGACTCTGGACAGGAAGGTTTCGGATTCAATCCCACCAGTGGGAACAGTATTCAAACATAAGAATTGGATCCATGCATGGTATCCCCTAGTCTCTGAGTAGAGAGAACCAATGTCTATCTCTCTAGGAAAATGGCACAAAACAGGAGGTCTCGTGTTCTCTCACGTACGTTAAAGAACCCTTGGTAGTTAATTATATTTTTTAGAAGTAGGGGAAAAATGGCTGTTGCATGGGAAAAATTGTCAGCAAAAATCCACCCTCACCAAATGATCCCAGGCCGTACTACAGAGTTCGTGCACCTGGGTTAGGGTTGTAAATTCTCGATATTTCGAGAAGAAAATAGGGGCAACTATTGATTCATCCGGTAAAGGTGATGTACGATATTTGAATTGGCCTCTTAGCACGTGAGTTTTTACCCAAATGGGCTCAGCCGCCTATCCAGAAGTGTTCAGAGACTTCTGGATAGTGTCGTTTCAAGTAACGAAACTCATGATGCGAGGCGGCATTCCTCACCTTCCCAGAGTACTACCCTGGTACCTATTTTTTTCCAGCGGCTGGGTCGACCGCGGATTTTTTTTCCCAACCACAAGTACAACTCACACTGCTTCCAGCGGGAATTGTACATTCTTTCTCCTGTGTGTGCTTCAAGTGTCAAAGGAGATGCTAAGATCCTGCTCTTCTGGCAGCCTCAGCCATAGATACTGATGTAGCATTTTTCTGATGTCACTCCCAACAGAGTGTGGGTCTGCCTCTAGTTCTGCGACCGTTTCTTTTTTTGAATATGCCTTATTAAACAATCATTCTCTCCCTTTAGATTTGTTGTTTTATTTGTTGTCATTGTATGTAATTCAAAATTGGTTATTTGTCAACTCTTTCTCCTATAACTTCCTTTCTTGTTTTGTCACTCCTACAATCATTCTCAAACATCTCATTTATGTGGTGACTAACTTTCTTTCCTGAGTGGCCATATTTGACACTGGCAACATGAGAAAGAGCACCACTTGTATAGAGAAAATGTAGTTTATTGACCATATTTTCGTGTGTGAACCTTTGGCACATTTTTGGGTAGTATATTATGCCAGTGTTATCTGTCTTTCCTCCCTCCCCCACCCCCACACCCCCCCCCCCAACCCAAAACAAAAATGGTAGGCCCTTTTAAGACTGGGTGAACCTGGAAGCCATCAATCAGGATTCAACTCAACATCTTAGTAGTCTAGTTAACTAGCCACTGGTAACATAGAGTGGGGAATAAATGTGTTTGTATGAGAAGTTTCTGTATGTTGATTGGCTCTGTCTTGTGAGGGGCTAGCTGTTCCAATACCTGGTTTGCCTTACTTTGCCTTGAATGTTATTTTTTTTACTTATTTTGCCATCTTCAGAGAATGTTTTTCCTAGATACCTGAACTATAATACATGTTTGATAATTGTGTCTTCTTTTCATGTATTTACATTTTGCTGTTCTCTCCTTATTGCCAAAGACTTTTTTTTTCTGTTGCGATACTAATATTGTTTATTTTGTCACTTGATTCATGAGATGTTTGTGCAGTTCTCATGAGTTTCTGTTTTCTTGGCCTGGTCATCTGCAAAGAGTAGTCCATTGATATTATTTTCGTTTTTTGACTTAGCATCTTTGCTTGTACTGTTGATGTAAATATGAACATGAATGGTAATAGGACACATCCCTGTCTTACTTAGAACATAACAATGAATGGTTTTGATGTTCTTTGATTTGTTCTAATGACACTTCTATAATCATTGTATGGACATTTGTACCAAATAATATAATGTTCACTTACTGTATGCTGACTGAGCCATTGTTTGCCATATTACGGTTCTATCAACTTTGTCGAATGCTTGTTAAGTTTACAAAAGAAGCAAGTAGGTTTCCAGCATATTCTTTGTTCATCTCTACAAGCCGCCTAAGTGTAAAGATCGCATCTGTGCAGCTTCTGTTTCTTGTACAGCCCGTTTGTCCTTCTGCCAACTGTAGTCTTAAGCTGGTAACTAATAACTGGTCTTAAGCTCATTTCTATTATCTTAACATTCATGTATGGCTGTTTATATCCAATGGATACCTGTTATGATTGTAATTTGTATTGATATATTAAAGACATTTCTTATAAACAAGTTGCTATGCTTTTATCTATCATTGCATTTGTAATTCCAAATATTATTGACTGTATATCCCAAGAACTATTCGTTTTGAACAAACTGAAATTAAACAAAAAATATGTTGACTTCCTTCTATAGCTGTTAAAATTGTGCATTTAAGACTTGTACACAGGAACAACTCAGAGGTGCGCGTGGCCGTGTGGCTAAAACCACTGTTCCGCTAGCTCAAAAGCCGGCGCACGGTGTTCGAAGCCCGCGGTAGACAGAAAGGATTTTTTCTATCGGGGGTGAAATAAAAATCCTGAGTCTTACACGTCGTGGCGGCCTTTATCCCTCGGGTTCTATCGTTGCCCCCCCGACATACACCAGCAATGGTACTATGTGTCGTAAAGATAGTTTTTTTTTTTACACAGGAACAACAAAAGCCAAACACAAAACACATACACTTCGTACACACATCATACACAAGCATGTTTTTTTTTTTTTTTTTTTTTAAAAATCACACTTTCAACATATAATGATTCATGTAACAAACGTTGTATCCAAACCTGACATTTATCTACCATGCTATACCAGTTGGCGTAGGCGATCATGTCCTTCCACAATGTTCTATCCACAGTGCATTGTATCATCTCTATTGTTGACTGTTTTCCCATGCCTTGTCACCAAGCTATCTAGTATTTTCTCACTTTGTCGTCTGCAATCTCTTTTCCCCGTATTTTGCCAGCTGTAACCCAGTACTACAACTTTCCTCTTCTCATCATGTGCCTGAAAAATGTTGTTTGTTTCTCTCTCATATTTTTTAGGAGTCCCCTTTTTGTGCTAGCTTCTTTGAGAATGTTTTTGTTGGTCTTTTATACATCCAGGGAACTCGCAACATTCTTTTGAGAAATCCCAACTCCATGGCCTTTAATCGTCTTTATATTTGTTTGTCTACTGTCCCTGATTCGCTTCCATAGATCATATTTGGCTTTATATAGTACAAATGAGCAATCTTCCTCACTTATATTGACCTAGAGTTGTTGCATAAGATGTTTTTCATTGTTTGAAATACTCTTTTGGTCTGAGCTATTCTGCTGTTGATTTCTCTACAAAATAATAAATCAGTTGCAGATAAACATTATTTTATCATGTCATTACTGACTTTATTTATTTGTAATTTCAGTTAAATGTATTATAGAGTTCTATCATTTGTGAATTATTTGGTTCTTTTATTTCTCCAGTAGAGTTTTCTTTAAAAATATACATAAGATTTTAGTTCCTTGCAAAAAAAAGTGTCAGTTATTAGTTGCTTACAAATAAGTGTGTATTTTATTAGTTCCTTGCAAAATAGTGTGTATGTTATTAGTTCCTTACAAAATAGTGTGTATGTTATTAGTTCCTTACAAAATAGTGTGTATGTTATTAGTTCCTTACAAAATAGCATGTGTATGTTATTAGTTCCTTACAAAATAGTGTGCATGTTATTAGTTCCTTACAAAATAGCATGTGTATGTTATTAGTTCCTTACAAAATAGCATGTGTATGTTATTAGTTCCTTACAAAATAGCATGTGTATGTTATTAGTTCCTTACAAAATAGTGTGCATGTTATTAGTTCCTTACAAAATAGTGTGTATGTTATTAGTTTCTTACATAATAGTGTGCTTGTTATTAGTTCCTTACAAAATAGTGTGTATGTTATTAGTTTCTTACAAAATAGTGTTTATGTTATTAGTTCCTTACAAAATAATGTGTATGTTATTAGTTCCTTATAAAATAGCATGTGTATGTTATTAGTTCCTTATAAAATAGCATGTGTAAGTTATTAGTTCCTTATAAAATAGCATGTGTATGTTACTAGTTCCTTATAAAATAGCATGTGTATGTTATTAGTTCCTTACAAAATAGTGTGTATGTTATTAGTTCCTTACAAAATAGTGTGTAGGCTATAAGTTCCTTACAAAATAGCATGTGTATGTTATTAGTTCCTTACAAAATAGTGTGTATGTTATTAGTTCCTTACAAATAGTGTGTATGTTATTAGTTCCTTACAAAATAGCATGTGTATGTTATTAGTTCCTTACAAAATAGCATGTGTATGTTATTAGTTCCTTACAAAATAGTGTGCATGTTATTAGTTCCTTACAAAATAGCATGTGTATGTTATTAGTTCCTTATAAAATAGCATGTGTATGTTATTAGTTCCTTATAAAATAGCATGTGTATGTTATTAGTTCCTTATAAAATAGCATGTGTATGTTATTAGTTCCTTATAAAATAGCGTTTAAGTTATTAGTTCCTTATAAAATAGCATGTAAGTTATTAGTTCCTTACAAAGTAGTGTGTAAGTTATTAGTTCCTTACAAAATAGTGTGTAACTTATTAGTTCCTTACAAAATTTACTCACATCCATTTATCGTTTTGTTCACATCCATCTATAGTTTTACTCACATCCAGCTATAGTTTTACTCACACCCATCTATAGCTTTGTTCACATCCATCTATAGTTTTACTCACATCCATTTATTGTTTTACTCACACCCATCTATAGTTTTGTTCACATCCATCTATACTTTTACTCACATCCATCTATAGTTTTACTCACATCCATCTATAGCTTTGTTCACATCCATCTATAGTTTTACTCACATTCATCTACAGTTTTGTTCACATCCATCTATAGTTTTACTCACATCCAACTATAGTTTTACTCACACCCATCTATAGCTTTGTTCACATCCATCTATAGTTTTACTCACATCCCTCTATAGTTTTACTCACATCCATCTGTAGTTTTACTCACATCTATCTATAGTTTTACTTACATCCATCTGTAGTTTTACTCACATCAATCTATTGTTTTACTTACATCCATCTATAGTTTTACTCACATCAATCTGTAGTTTTACTCACATCTATCTATAGTTTTACTTACATCCATCTATAGTTTTACTCACATCCATCTATAGTTTTACTCACATCCCTCTATAGTTTTACTCACATCCCTCTATAGTTTTACTCACATCTATCTATAGTTTTACTTACTAAATCCATCTATAGTTTTACTCACATCCATCTATAGTTTTACTCACATCCAGCTATAGTTATGACGGGGAGCAGACTGTGTTTACGTTTTATGCGGTTTCGCCTTATGTCTTTTGGCGTGTGCTGAGACTGCTATGATAGGAACTACAGCTACCTCTTTGTTTGGGAAATGAGATAGTAATTCGGATGATTCCACTGGGACTTGCGGTTGAGCAATTATGGATTTTAATTCATTTGCAGTGATACCGTGGCCTTCTATAACCATGACACATAAAAATGCAAGCCATGAATAAATAGGTGCACATGCGTTTTTTTTTTTTTTTTCATGCGATGTAAAATAAAGTAGCAACGATCCCCGTCACGCCAAGTGGCGTATAGGGAATACGGTGTTAGTGACATAAATTTTACAGACCTTCGGCACATGATTTTTGGGGTAATGTGGTCGGTATTACGCCCGTGCCGCTTTTCTTTTCCAGAAAAAAAATCCAGTACCCATTTAAGGCTGAGTGAACCCTGAAGCCGTCGGTTGAGATCGAACCCTACCTCTTGTCCTTTGTAGTCCAGTTCACTAACCACTGAGCTATCGCGGCTCCCCGTAACTTGTAATCTCCTTAATATTCTTTCTAATGCATGATTCTTTATATACTCATTTAAACCTTTACTTTAAACAAAATATCCCCACCCCCTCTTACCTCTCTCTCTTTCTCTTGTTACTTGCTTATCCCATTTCCTGAGCAAAAAGCCTATTTTTGTTTCATCGTTTACATCCATTCTTAGTACTGAAATTATCAAACGACGTTGAACGAAAAACGTGCGTCAATAAATAAACCATTTGATCCACTAAACGAACTCTGACCCCTCGAATTCTGGTGTTACGGCGCAGCTCCGTCTTTCAACACACAGGGCATTTCAGGTTCTGGGAGTGCAGTTATGGCCTGTCAGCGTCAACTGACTGCTAATGATGTGGGCATGTCTCCTGTCTTCCCACGTGTTTGTGATTCATCATCATCGAGTGCCGTCTCCGCAACGAAGGTTGGCTACCATGGAGCGCCATTCTGCTTTGTCTCTTGCATTGATGGTGCAGGTTGTCATAGGCTGATTTGTCCATTTTTTGATGTTACTCGTGCATATTAGTATTGGTCTGCCTCTGCCTCTTTTACCTTGTATATTTTCCCCTCCAGGATTACTTTTAGTACATTGTTGTGTCTTTTAACATGGCCCAGAAATCGCATTTGTCTTGTTTGAATTGTGCTTAGTAGTTCTCTTTTCATTTTTAGTTGTTTTAAGACTTCATCGTTTGTTTTCTTTTCCTTCCATCCAATTCTACCTATTCTTCTATATATCCACATTTCAAAGGCTTCAATTCCCTGTTCTGTTTTCTTGTCTAATGTCCATGTTTCTGCACCAAATAGGAATATTGAGAAGATGTTACATTTTGCTATTCTTAGTTTTAGCCCTGGTGTTATTTGTTTTGATGTTAGTATGTTCTTCTTGACATTAAAATTACTTTTTGCCATTCCTATTCTTTTGTTTATTTCAGTTGTACATTTTCCATCACTGGTTATAGTATGTCCAAGGTAGTTCTGAACTGTCTCCAGGTCTATTCCTTCAATTTTGATATCCACTTGTGGGTTTTGGATATCAAAACTGAAGGAATAGACCTGGAGATTTGTGATTGGTCCTCATGCTGCTGACGATCATTTTTTTCCCCACAATATCATTTCTTTCTTTATTTCCTTCCTTCCATCCATCCATCCTTCTATCTATCTATCTATCTATCTATCTATCTATCTATCTATCTATATCTATCTATCTATCTATCTATCTATCTATCTTTCTTTTACTCTTTCTTTCTTTCGCAATTACTTTCTTTCTTTCCTTCGCTCCTTTTTTCTTTCTTTCTTTCTTACTATTTTCTTTCTTTCTTTCGCTCCTTCTTTCTTTCATACGTACTTTCTTTTTTTCACTCTTTCTTTCTTCCTTTTTTTCTTTCTTTCTTTCTGTTGTATAAGAAGACCTATCAACCAACACAGAACGTCAGTCGCTGGACACTGCGGGACTTGCTGAGGAGGGGATTTGAGCACCTATGGACATGTTCAGAGTGTAATGACGATGACCCACAAAAAACTCAATAACTCTTGGAGTGAGTGCACCTTGGAGTGAGTGCACCTTGAAGTGTGGTTTGATCGGAGCAACATCCGCTACAGCTTGAACATATGAGCACAAGACGCGGTAGGTTTCAAAGAAGAAAATAGTGGAATGGTCAAGCTGTAGGCACGGCTCAGCATGTTTGTTCAGTCGAGGTAATAGAGCCCTGTGAACAGTTAATTCTATAAAATATTATATATATATACTGTGCAAGAGTTCAATTATTATGTGATTTGATTAATATATGTGAATTGGATGTAATATAATTTACTATTTTTTCTTCTTCACAAATTAAATTTTCCCTAATGGATTCAGATATTTACTTAGTACCGCCATTGCAGAAAGTCCTATCCCGTCACTGGATAGAGAATCTATTGAACTTTCGAGCCGTAGCCGGCCCATATTGCGTAGACCAAGATACTCCTTCTCTTATCTGAATTTATGTTCTAGCAGTTTTCAATTATTTTAAAGATATTTTATCAAATCTCGCCATTTGTCTCTGTTCTGTGCAAGAAGCTCTATCTCATTTAGGGAGCCGATTCCTGCTGCTTTTGCCTCTCTCGGCAATGTTCTTCTCAGTGTCTCTCTGGGTCTTCCTCTTTTTCTCTTACATGTTGTTTCCCACACGAGGGCTTGCTTTGCTATTCGTTTATTATCTCTTCTCATCACATGTCCAACATATGACCATCGTCTTTTCTTTATTACTGAAGATATTAGTGGTTGACTGGCGATTTCTCTAATTTCCTCGGATAGAGAATGCAGGTAACAAAACATCTTAGTCGTTCAGGAAATCTAGTCTAACAAAAGTCTGATTTATTTTCACCGCCGAGCATGCCGGGTGTATGAGGTAATTGTATGAAGGGCTGAAGAGGAATGGACTGTAATGACATTTTTGAATGTCCTTATGGATGCTGGACACACAAAAAACGGGCCGCGCAAATATCATGCCAAGATGGGCGATGTGAATCGGGAGCGCTACACAGGATGCCAAATACGTCTTGTCAACCAAACACAATACCGCATTAACCGCAGCAAGTTGAGGGATATACTGTACTTAGGAGGTGATCTGAGCACTTGTGGACTTGCCAATGTACAATGAGCTTAGCCTGCCGATTAAACTAAACAACTAATCAGTCTGGGCAAGTTAGTAGGTTCCAATGTAGAAAGCGAATCTGGTACCCCCAAAAAACGTCGCAAAGGCGTTGGATATTAAGGGCCTTAAGTTCAGATATGGTACCTGCCTATAAACGATAAAGCGCAATTGACAATCATTTCAACGTTCTTTGGACTGTGAAGATTTGATTTTACTGACAAACGCAGAAGCACCGCTGAGTATCAATTTCAGAAGAGACCATCTGTACTGCCAAGTTGTCTAACATTTCCTCCCTCTATCGTCCACAGTCTCTCTCTCTCTCTCTCTCTCTCTCTCTCTCTCTCTCTCTTTCACTTCTTCTTCCTCTTCTACTTCTTTTTTTGTCAACATTCGCGGTGTGTTCAATCTTACCCCTTCCCGTAATTTGCTCATGAAAGATTTTTTTTCTACTCTTATTTATGTGAGCACTGTTTCTTTCCTATATTTGTTTGGAGCACTGTTTCTTCTTGTGTGTGTTAGGTGTCCTGTATGTGAGCACTGTTTCTTCATGTGTGTGTGTTAGGTGTCCTGTTTGTGAGCACTGTTTCTTCATGTGTGTGTGTGTTAGGTGTCCTGTATGTGAGCACTGTTTCTTCCTGTATGTGTGTTAGGTGTCCTGTTTGTGAGCACTGTTTCTTTCTGGTGTTATTTAGGAGCCCAGTTTGTGAGCACTATTTTGCCTATGTGTATTTGTGCTATTGTGTGAGTTATCCTCCCTAAGATTGCTTCTTTCGTTAGCCATCTTTGAAAACTTCACATCTGACTTCACATTAGACTTCACACTAACATTCACATTAGACTTCACATTAAACTTCACACTAACATTCACATTAGACTTCACACTAACATTCACATTAGACCTTCATCTGGGCATGGTTGCCTCCGAATACATTTTCACAAAAATGTTTCAGATCGCTGCCACCTGTAACTGCGGGGTCCCAAACATGCAAACAAATCCTCCAGACACTGCGTAGCTCTAGACAATCAAAACACTAAAGCATGTCCACACGATTCTGAAAGTCATCTGTGCGGAAGCAGCGAAGATCCTATTCACACCTTCAAGCACATGGCTCTTGCAGATTTAGTTCTGAGGTTATTTGCGAGTCATCATCATTGCACTCCGAACATGTCCATAGGTGCTCAGATCCTCACCTCAGTTAATGAGTTATTTGCGGGTCATCATCATTGCACTCCGAACATGTCCATAGGTGCTCAGATCCTCACCTCAGTTAATGAGTTATTTGCAGGTCATCATAATTACACTCCGAACATGTCCATAGATGTTCAAATCCCCTCCTCAGTTAATGAGTTATTTACAGGTCATCATAATTACACTCCGAACATGTCCATAGGTGCTCAGATCCTCACCTCAGTTAATGAGTTATTTGCAGGTCATCATAATTACACTCCGAACATGTCCATAGGTGCTCAAATCCTCACCTCAGTTAATGAGTTATTTGCAGGTCATCATAATTACACTCCGAACATGTCCATAGATGTTCAAATCCCCTCCTCAGTTAATGAGTTATTTGCAGGTCATCATAATTACACTCCGAACATGTCCATAGATGTTCAAATCCCCTCCTCAGTTAATGAGTTATTTGTAGGTCATCATAATTACACTCCGAACATGTCCATAGATGTTCAAATCCCCTCCTCAGTTAATGAGTTATTTGTAGGTCATCATAATTACACTCCGAACATGTCCATAGATGTTCAAATCCCCTCCTCAGTTAATGAGTTATTTGTAGGTCATCATAATTACACTCCGAACATGTCATAGATGTTCAAATCCCCTCCTCAGTTAATGAGTTATTTGCAGGTCATCATAATTACACTCCGAACATGTCCATAGGTGCTCAGATCCTCACCTCAGTTATGAGTTATTTGCAGGTCATCATAATTACACTCCGAACATGTCCATAGGTGCTCAGATCCTCACCTCAGTTAATGAGTTATTTGCAGGTCATCATAATTACACTCCGAACTGTCCATAGGTGCTCAGATCCTCACCTCAGTTAATGAGTTATTTGCAGGTCATCATAATTACACTCCGAACATGTCCATAGGTGCTCAGATCCTCACCTCAGTTAATGATTATTTGCAGGTCATCATAATTACACTCCGAACATGTCCATAGATGTTCAAATCCCCTCCTCAGCAAGTCCCGCAGCATTCAACGACTGACGACTCCAGCTCTATGTTGGCTGATAAGTTTTCTTACACGCCCAATAAGTTTCTCGTTTCTGGCTGTGGCCATCTTAACTCCCATCTCTTTCATCCGAAGCAGTGATGTGGACTCATGGTTGTGGAAGTCTTGTGCCGTTCTCATATCTCGGAGGACATTAAGACGTCCGCCCGATCCATTGGTTGACCGTCTTGAACGACAGCGCAGCTAGCCAACCTGTCCGTCCTCTCATTTCCCCGTACTCCCAGATGTCCGGGCACGAAATTTTAGATTTGGTTATTTATCAGAAGTAGATCGCTGAAGAAGAATAATACTTCGCATCACCCACTTGTCATTGAGTCCCAGCTCTTTCTCTTCTTCTGCTTCTCTAGCTTCTGCTGCTGCATTAGACTTTCGCAGCTTACATTCTAACTACAGTGTGCATGTTACTTTGAACAACACTAACTTCGGTTTGTTTTCGCCTGTCAAAGACGCGTAATTTGCATTTATGTGTAAAAAGCTCACGGTGTATCCACGTGCCGAAGAGTTGATTGACTGGAGTTGGTCAGTCTATAACGTGAAAACGGGTTCTGGACCGTGCGACTGAGTGAGTCCACGTGAGTCTAGACCATCCACAGCATCGACTTTCAGCGACAGAATCAACTTTGAAGACAGTGACGCCGAACTGGAGTCGTCAGTCGTTGGACACTGCGAGACTTGCTCAGGAGGGGATCTGAGCACCTATGGACATGTTCGGAGTGCAATGATGACGACCTGCAAATAACTCAATAACTGAGGAGGGGATCTGAGCACCTATGGACATGTTCGGAATGCAGTGATGACGACCTGCAAATAACTCAATAACTGAGGAGAGGATCTGAGCACCTATGGACATGTTCGGAGTGCAGTGATGACGACCTGCAAATAACTCAATAACTGAGGAGAGGATCTGAGCACCTATGGACATGTTCGGAATGCAGTGATGACGACCTGCAAATAACTCAATAACTGAGGAGAGGATCTGAGCACCTATGGACATGTTCGGAGTGCAGTGATGACGACCTGCAAATAACTCAATAACTGAGGAGAGGATCTGAGCACCTATGGACATGTTCGGAGTGCAATGGTGACGACCTGCAAATAACTCAATAACTGAGGAGAGGATCTGAGCACCTATGGACATGTTCGGAGTGCAATGATGACGACCTGCAAATAAATCAATAACTGAGGAGAGGATCTGAGCACCTATGGACATGTTCGGAGTGCAGTGATGACGACTTGCAAATAACTCAATAACTGAGGAGAGGATCTGAGCACCTATGGACATGTTCGGAGTGCAGTGATGACGACTTGCAAATAACTCAATAACTGAGGAGAGGATCTGAGCACCTATGGACATGTTCGGAGTGCAGTGATGACGACTTGCAAATAACTCATTAACTGAGGAGAGGATCTGAGCACCTATGGACATGTTTGGAGTGCAGTGATGACGACTTGCAAATAACTCAATAACTGAGGAGAGGATCTGAGCACCTATGGACATGTTCGGAGTGCAGTGATGACGACTTGCAAATAACTCAATAACTGAGGAGGGGATCTGAGCACCTATGGACATGTTCGGAGTGCAGTGATGACGACTTGCAAATAACTCAATAACTGAGGAGAGGATCTGAGCACCTATGGACATGTTCGGAGTGCAGTGATGACGACTTGCAAATAACTCAATAACTTCGAACATTCGAGAACGCTAAATGTAAGAGAATATTTATTCAACGTTCGATGTATGCTTCCATGTTAGAACTTTCAATGAAAAAAAAAAATGTCATTCATGGTTTTTTTCAGCCAGTTTGTATAATTAACTAAAACTATGGTCGGCAGAATCGTGATGAAACAAGTAATTTATTTATAATTAACTAAAAACTATGGTCGGCAGAATCGTGATGAAACAAGTATTTTATTTATAATTTAAAATCGGTATTGGCGTCAAAATTTATAAAAATGCTAAGTTACTATGTCCATGGATCAACACTTCCTGTTGTGGGTCGCGATTTTAAAAAGTAACTAGATTTCATCTACTTCATCCCTTGCACATCTCGTCACTAAAAACAAAGTTAATTGTACCTTTGATCTTGATTTGCCTGGCGCGTTAGATCCTCATAATCAAAGAAAATTATCTTCCCACTTTGACTTTTGAAGATGAAAGAACATACGGCACCAGCCACACGGGACATCACCGCGCCTCATTATGTTACAGTTAATACAATTTTCATTTTATTATATAATGTATGTGTATTTTGTTTATTGTTTTCATGTTTTAATTTAATATTTATGGCGTTTAATTGCGTTATTTTTACCTTAAGCTGCGTTCATTTGTTGTTTAATTTGATCGAAATGGATATCATTTAGGATATGGGAACGGATTAATTCACTTTCCATTATTTCTAATGGGGAAACTGATTCTGACTTAGAACGATTCCGAGTTTGAAAGGCCTCCTGGAACGGATTAATTTCAAAGTTTGAGAGATCACTCCGCATTCATTGTTTTAAATATATATATTTTATATTCTACCTCCTTTACTTCTTTAGACTTTCATTGTTGCTAGAACACATAGCATTGTCAGCAAACTTACAAGTGCTTTAGTCGCATTCAGCAAATGACGTAGTGTGTGCGTGCACTCTCATGGTTACAATAGCTCGATAGTTGTGCACAGATTGCTCGTCTTTGTTTATTCTTATTTGTTCGACGCTGTATGTTACAATATTCAACTAGCATTCCTCACATATAGCTCCTACTTCGCACTTGATCATTCATATTCGTTCGACGATGTATGTCACAATTTCAAAGTAACATCTTCTCTCTAGATATATCTTGATTGCAAAATGTTTTTATTTAATTTATGAGCTATCCACGGTTTACTGACTTATCTCCTCTATATGTACATATTCGGCTTTGAAGATGAAAGGATATACCCCACCAGCCACACGGGACATCACCGCGTCTCATTATGTTACAGTATTAGCTTTGTCTCTGCTCTTATTATTTGAATAGCTTGGTGTCACGGCATGGAAAACAGTCAACAACAGAACTGATACGATGCACTATAGACTGAAGATTGTGGAAGGACATGATCGCCTACGTCAACCGGTGGGGCACATGATGATGATGATGATCTATGACAAAACAGAAGAATGTTGAGAATACCATGGACAGCTACGAAGAGTAATGAAAATGTTCTGAAAGAGGTCAAAGCAAAAAGAGAGCTAATTTCCAATGTTAGGAAGAAACAATCATCATTTTTTGGCCATGTTACAAGAAGGGAACAACTGGAATATATTGTAACAACTGGAAAAATTGAGGGACGAAGAGATAGAGGGAAGCAAAGAGAAAAGATACTAGACAGCTCAAGAGAATGGCTTGGCAGGAGGTCAACAACAGAAATGATAAATAACTGTCGAGATCGAAAGTTGTGGAGAGACATGATCACCTACGCCAGTAGGCCCGGTACTTGATGATGATGAGTATCTATGAAAGAATTATCAGATTGTTGGTCCCTTGACGAACGTTGCATTAACCAACACCTGCTTGAAAGAATGTTTCTATCTATCCAGATCTCCTTCTTCTCCTGTTGCTATGTTCAAGGTCTCCTTGATGCCTTGATGTAAAGGGGTTAATGAGGAAAATAAATGATGCATATCAATTGGTTAAAACTTGAAGAGCTAATTAAATTATGAGGCTTTGGGCAAAGAAATCTCCGAATGTTTTGTGTGTACACAGATGGATCAGCACAGAATGCAGAAAAGAATGGGGGAGCAGGTGCATATATAGAGTACCCTAATAACACTAGGGGTATTTATAAAATAGCAACAGGGAAATATTGTCACAATTATGATGCAGAAATCCAAGCAATAAAGTTGGCAATAGAAAAACTGCTGAACAGTAACCTTAGTCCACAGCCTGTAGTGTTTTTGACAGATGCAAGATCAGTACTCCAGGCACTACAATCCAGAAAATTACCATATCCGCAGACCTTATTGACTGAGCTCTGCAAGAACCACAGGGTTGCCCTGCAGTGGATCCCATCTCACTGTGGAATACCAGTAAATAAGAAAGCAGATCAGTTGGCAAAGGAAGGTTTAACAGGCACACAACTAGATGCACCAGTACATACCATCATAAGAAACAGATAATCAAATCAATCAGAAGACAACAAGCCCCAAATCAGGATGCCTTTCATAATATGAATAGATGCAAACAAGTTATAATTATACGGCTCAGAACAGGACACAATCGACTCCATAGTCACATGTATGCAAAATTCAAGATCGGCACCTCAACTACTTGTACATGTGGACAGGCGCTCCAGACTACTGAACACATACTTCAAGACTGCATTAAATATAGTAAAAAGTAAAAGTAAAGTACCCCCGTCACGCCAAGTGGCGTATAGGGAATATGGTGTTAGTGACCATATATTTTACAGACCTTCGGCGCGTGATTTTTGGAGTAATGTGGTCGGTATTACGCCTGTGCCCCTTCACTTTCCCTGAAGAAAATCAGGTACCCATTAAAGGCTGGATGAACCCGGAAGCCGTCGGTTGGGATCGAACCCTACCTCTTGTCCTTTGTAGTCCAGTTCACTAACCACTGAGCTATCGCGGCTCCCACTGAATATAGTAGTCTGAGGAAAATCCAATGGCCCATAGATACAACACTACAGACAAAAAAAACTATATGGGCCACTGCAAGAATTACAAAAGACAGTAAAATTTATACAGGAAACAACATTGCAGATATTGACAATACTTCAGGCTAACGAACGATAGATAGATTTCTCCTTACAATTAGCTTTACTAGGGCTTCGCATGTTTATGCATTTCTTTGTCTGGACCCTACCCCCTGAATATCCTGGCTCTACACTTGCGACTAAAGGATTCCAAGTTGAGAACCTCTGAACTATAAAGAACGCCCACTAAGAAGTAGTAAACTAACGATTGTAATCAATGAAATCAACTTCTTGTCAATCCTAAGCCACACATACTCTAATTTTTCTACTACATTTTTATACTCAATCCAACAACATGTTGCAGCTGTAAAAGTTGAAATACAAAAATCAACGTTTGTGAGGCTGTGAGCCTGCAGCCATTCATTGGTTGTTCATTGTTCTATCTGTTGACATAACTAAAACCGCTAAAAATGTCAACACCAGCAAGGGGAGATCAATACAATTTGATGAAGCAAAATTTGCAAGCATAGAAATTGTAACTCTCTTGTAAATTGCTGTTATTATTTCTAAATTTCTAAGGACAGAATACATTAAGGATATTTATAATGATGAACGAACGGAAGTAAATATTAAGGATAATGGAGAAGGACCAGAAATACTAAGAGAAGAAGTAATAGACGCCTTGCGCTATATGAAAGCAGGCACAGCTCCTGGACTAGATACTATAACTAAAGAAGAGATTGAAGCCATGGGTGAATTTGGAATAGAAATAATAACAAAAATATTGAATGATATCTACAACAGTGGATATATACCAGATGACATGCTCAAATCAATAATCTCTACCAAAGAAATCGGGTGCGATTGAATGCGATGATCATCGCACAATAAGCCTTATGTGTCACATGACTAAGATATTACTAAGAATCATCATGCGAAGAGTGCGAAACAAAATCAGTCCAGAAATTAGCGATGAACAGTGTGGTTTTGTTAGAGATAAAGGAACAAGCAATGCCATTTATATCATAAGATCTTTAGTAGAAAGAGCCATAGAGGTGAAAACAGATCTATACCTATGTTTCATAGATTACACCAAGGCATTTGACACAGTAAAGCACCAAGAAATAATCAACATTTTAGAAAGCATAAACATAGACAGCAAAGATCTAAGAATAATAAAGAACATGTACTGGCAACAAACAGCGGCCATAAGAACTGGAAACCAATTGGGAATTTTTCAACAAATAAAACAGGGTGTTAGACAAGGTTGTGTGCTGTCACCAGATTTGTTTAATATTTATAGTGAGATTATTTTAAGATCCATAAGGGGCATGCCTGGAATAACAATTGGAGGTCATAATATAAATAATCTAAGGTATGCTGATGATACAGTATTAATCGCTAAAAGTGAAAATGAGTTACAAGAAATGTTGGACATTATAGTGAAAGAAAGCAAAAATAAAGGACTCAGCCTTAAAAGCAAAAAGACAGAGGTAATGGTAACAATAAAGAAAAAGACATCACCTCAGTGCAAAATAAAGACAAGTGGAGCAATATTAAAACAGGTAAATGAATTTAAATATTTGGAAACTTTGTTAACCTCAGACGGAAGATGTACAAAAGAGGTGAGATGTAGCATGGCTCAGGCAAAAGCAGCTTTCCAAAAAATGAGGAAAATACTATGCAATCCATTTTTGACAATGGAAACAAAAAAGAGTTCTTAAATGTTTCGTAGAGCCAGTCTTAACATGCGGATGCGAATCATGGACAATAGGACAACAGACAAGAAGATCACTGGAGTCTGTAGAAATGTAGTTTTACAGAAGAATGTTGAGAATACCATGGACAGCTGGGAAGAGTAATGAGGTGGTTCTGAGAGAGGTCAATGCAAAAATAGAGATAATTTCCAATGTTAGGAAGAAACAATCATCATTTTTTGGCCATGTAATGAGAAGAGAACAACTGGAATATATTGTAACAACTGGAAAAATTGAGGGACGAAGAGATAGAGGGAAGCAAAGAGAAAAAATAACAGACAGCTTAAGAGAATGGCTTGGCAGAAGGTCAACAACAGAAATGATAAATAGCTGCCGAGATCGAAAGTTGTGGAGAGACATGATCGCCTACGCCAGCAGGCCCGGTACTTGGTGATGATGATGATGATGATTTCTAATTTAGATTTCAAAGATTACTTGTTCACTTTTTGTTTAAACTTAATGAAAAAATACCATAAATCTGTATCAATTTGTCTTGTTTCTCAGTCAAATATTTCGCATAAAACACGAAATTACAACAATAACAACAACACAATAAAAAAAAATGAAATTAAAAAATAAAGGGCAAATGTTTCCCGCGATCTCGGTTGAGAAGTTTATAGAATTAGTCGTCACAGAAAAGAATTCTTTGAGGATAGCAAATGAGCACCTAGAATAGACGATTTCAGAAATATGATCATAACAGAAAGTAAGGATATACAACAAATCTTGAACTACAAAGGCAAGAATCAAAATGATTCCCAAATTGGGAACCGTATCAAAGAATGGGTTGTCAGCATCCGGGATTAAAGGCAAGTATTTGGGTTGCAAGAAATCGCTAAAAGAAGAACATGTGAGTTACCAGTACTTTGGGCAAGGCGGTTATATGGGTTACCAGGTATCAGGGACAAGGCAAATATGTGGGTTACCAGAGCTCGGGACTAGGTGAGTATGTGGGTTACCAGCACATGGGACAAGGCGCATCTGGGACAGTGCGAATATGTGGGTTACCAGCACCCGGGACAAGGCGATTCTATGGGTTATAAACATCTAGGACAAGACGCGTATGTGGGTTACCAGCTCCCGGGACAAGGCAAGTATATGGGTTACCTGCAGCCAGGACAAGGCGAGTATGATTGTTAACAGCACCCGGGACAAAGCAAGTAAGGGGCTTACTACACGCAAACAATGTGAGTATTGTTCCTTCTCACTCTCTGTGTTCATTTATAATTACCACTTCATCTTTCTTTTGTAACTTTACCACATTGAGAATCTTACACAGAAGAACTCAACAAAACCAGTGTCTAATTAAAAAAACAAACGTGTTTTAAAACGAAAATGTGTTTGTGTATTCAAGTGCCTGTGTGTTTTTGTATGTGTACTTTTATACGCGTTATTGTGTGTATTTTATGTGCGTGTGTGTGTGTGGGAGGGGGGGGGGAGTCTATCTATCTATTGACCTTTCGAGCCGTAGCCAGCCCATAGGGCGTAGACCAAGATACTCCTTCTCCTATCTGAATTTTTGTTCTAGCAGTTTTCTTTTAAAGATATTTTATCAAATCTCGCCATTTGTCTTTATTCTGTGCAAGCTGCTCTATCTCATTGAGGGAGCCTAATCCTGCTGCTCTTGCCTCTCTCATCAATGTTCTTCTCAGTGTCTCCCTGGGTCTTCCTCTTTTTCTCTTACCTGTTGTTTCCCACATGAGGGCTTGCTTTGCTATTCGGTTATTATCTCTTCTCATCACATGTCCAACATATGTCCAACATCTTTTCTTTATTACTGAAGATATTAGTGGTTGATTTGCGATTAAGGGAAGGGAGTAGGGAGGGGAAAAGGATGAAGACTGCTAAACGACAACTTACTAAAATCATCCACATCGTAATCCCATGACTCAGGTCTGAAGAGGCATTTATTGATTGAAGGCACATGTTGCTAGTCTCGGGTTGTTGCGATACACCCTCCGTATATGTGAATGTGTAACATGTGTTTCCGTGTGTGAAGAGATCAATATCAAAGATATCACCGTGTTTACTATTTGCTAACTAACTACACCTTTAGTATGTGCTGTTAAGGCCCCCTGTTCCCTGTTTCAAGTAAAGTAAATGATGAAGGCGAAATGAAAAAAAAAATGTAGAAGAAAATGGATTGGTTAAAGCTTTACGTAGTTGATAGACGACACAAGTTTGAACGACGTTTCGGCGCAATAAGCCTTCAACAGGAACAAACAAACAATACACACACAAATATAATGAATGGTGTAGAATATAACATATGTTATCAGTGATGATAACGTCAGAACGTCATTAAAAAAAAAGTAAAGTACCCCCGTCACGCCAAGTGGGGTATAGGGAATATGGTGTTAGTGACTATAAATTTTACAGACCTTCAGCACATGATTTTTGGGGTAATGTGGTCGGTATTACGCCCGTGCCGCTTTACTTTCCCAGAAAAAAATCCGGTACCCATTTAAGGCTGGGTGAACCCGGAAGCCGTCGGTTGGGATCGAACCCTACCTCTTGTCCTTTGTAGTCCAGTTCACTAACCACTGATATATTCAGACCGTCATACTAAACTACATTTATTGTGTAGGTGATAACTCCTTATTTGTAGAGATACGTACAAATATAAAATATAAAACAAAAATTATAAATAGTATGCGAGACCGTTAGTAAAGCTGCAGAGAACGTAAAATAAACTTAAAATGGTTTGTCCATTTGTAGCTTCGCGCTTCCACTCACCACTCATGACAGGATTATATGCCTTATGTTCAAACATCTGACACTGCACATTGGATAATGCTGGACGCTTCACGAGTAAAGTGTGGCCCTAGCTATTATCTTATCTTTGAGATAATGGATCTAGAATATTCCTTCAAACCTGGGGGAGATATTATAAACTTAAAGAAACATGTTATCACACATTTCTTCTTTATTTTTTTAATGAATAATTTGTGGGTTTTTTTGAACGTCAGCTTTCAGATACCATCTGGTCTTAAGATGTGTGCTGTATTTGTTACACACTACAATTTCATTTCACTGAAATCTCCTAGCACAATTTGGTTCTGTGTTTGTGGCTTAGTCTTCGTAGATTCCAAAGTTCAAAATGTATTACATTACTTGCTACTTCCGCCAATCTTAAACCTGTTTGCGCACGTTTAGCTGTGCGATTACTCATAACTGTCAAGAGCACAATGACATTTTCATATGTCACGTGATAAATTGAACAACTTAACATGGGTTCACTCCATTTCGTTGCTAGTCAGGATACAATCACCTCCATGTATTAAAACACAAGATGGCTGTATATAATTTCCTGATAGGATTGTAATCCTCTAAACGACTTATCATATTAAACTGTGTTGTGAAGCGTTATGGACGGGGTGTCGACAAATTGGCTATCCTGGACCAATTGTCGTATTCTCTTCTACTTTTCAGCCCCTTGTGGAGCATAGGTCTTCAACAAACACTTTCCAAGTCGTTCTGTTTCTTGTCATTCTTTTAAGATCATTCCATGTCTTCCCCATCATCTTCATCTCTGCTTCTGTCTGTCTTCTCCAAGAATTTCTTGGTCTTCCTCTTTGTCTTTTGCCCTGGGGATTCAAAAAAAGGCATGTTGAGTAATACTCTCAGTTGGCTTCCGCAGTGTGTGTCCTATCCAGCGCCATCGTGCGTACGTACATTCCAGGTGCCAATTCTGGAGGAGTTTCGTACTGGCAATCCTTATTGTTAGCCCGTGTCGATGTTATACTTCTGTAACATATACGTACTCTCAATTATAATTATATATTATATATTTTTTTCTCATAACAGGTAAATTAATTTAAATATCTGGTAATGTTGTTAGCCTCAGATGGTAGGTGTACAACAGAGGTGAGATGCAGAATGGATCAGGTAAAAGCAGCTTTCTAAAAAAAAATTAGGAAGATACTGTGCAATCTATTTTTGACAACAGAAACAAGTTCTTAAATGTTATGTAGAGTCAGTCTAAACATATGGATATGAATCAATGAAAAGAATGAGGGTTGTATGGCGAAGTGTTGACTCCTCACAAACAAATAGGTCGACGGACAAGGTAAAGTATGGCCACTAAAGACATATTCCCAAAACAGATTAAGACGCGACCAGTACCCTATATTGCTTTTGTCTAGGAACGAAACTACACTAACATTCTATTTGCCTAATTGCACTTTTATATTGTACCTGATTTGATAGGACACGAAGAACAAATTCTTTGGCATTTCTCAATCCAAATGAGTTCTTCTCCTTGAAGTTAAAACAATCATCGCCTTTGTATGCCCGCATTTACACAAACTTCTCGTGCTCTGTTTACATAGCACGATCGGATCACAATCTCAGTAGCAACATCAAGTGCCCCCTGGGAAGCTTCCCCGGCTAACGACAATTCATGCTGAGAGACGTTTTGCTGATAAAAAAAAATATTTGTAGTCCTTGATATAGAACCGTTGATCAGAGGTTTAACAAGCCGCTATCGTAAAAACGATGTTGTTAATGAAACGTAGACCTGATACAGAATGTGTAAATTAGCAGTAGATAGTAGTGATAGTTTTTTCGGCCCTAAAACAACAACAAAAATAGGATTCTGGAATGTGCGAACAATGGCCGCTCCGACGAAACATGCACAGGTCGCGAGCGAGATGGACAGATACGATCTAGATATTTTAGGATTAAGCGAAATGCGCTGGCCTGGAACAGGTAGGAGATCTATTGATAATAAAATAGTAGTTTTTTCTGGAAGGGAAGATGGAAAACACCGTGAAGGAGTAGGCATAATGATGACAGACAAAGCTGCAAGAAGTTTATTAGAATGGGAACCGGTAAATAGCCGTCTGATACGAACACGATACAAAACAAAACATGGAAGACTTTCAATAGTTCAATGTTATGCGCCTACTAACGAAGCTGATGATGAAGTTAAGGATGATTTTTATAACCAACTGCAACAACTTATAAACAAAATACCAAAACACGATCTTTTAATTGTAATGGGAGACTTCAACGCCAAAGTAGGACAAGATAACGCAGGAGTGGAACATGTGATGGGGAGAGAAGGCTGTAATACAACAAGTCAGAATGGAGAAAGATTAATAGAATTATGTTTAATAGAAAATTTAGTTATAGGTGGGACATTATTTCCACATAAAAATATCCACAAAACAACATGGATATCTCCTGATGATAGAACATCAAATCAAATTGACCACCTATGTATTAAACAACAATTCAGATCATCATTAATAGATGTAAGAGCATACAGAGGTGCTGATGTTAATAGTGACCACAACCTGTGCATTGGGAAAATAAGATTAAAATTTAGAAACCAACAGAAGAGGTCAATTACACATAAAATTGATAGTCATAAACTGAAAGATGAAGCAATAAAGGAAAAGTTTAACATAGAGCTAAGTAATTGTTATTCAGCACTTGGTGAAATAGACTTAGATATCAATGAAATGTGGGACTCACAGAGCAAAATACTAATGACAGCAGCAGAAGCAAGTGCTGGACTGAAGAAAATGGAAAAACGAGCTTGGATCTCAGACACCACATGGAAATACATCAAAGAAAGAAGAGAAGCGAAGAGAGCCATGACTAATGTAAAGACAGATCTTGGAAAGGTTCTGGCAAAAGCAACATACAAAGAATTAGACAACAAAGTGAAAAGTTCGGCAAGAAGAGATACAAGAGCTTATATAGACAACTTGGCAGAGAAAGCAGAGACAGCTGCAATTACAGGAGACAGCAGAACTCTTTATACTGTACAAAAGATGCTGACAAACACCTATACATCCAGTGGAACACCAATTCTAGACAAATCTGGATTAATGCTAACAACAAGCGCAGACATAAAAGCCCGTTGGGCGGAACACTTCAAAGAAATTCTTAACCGTCCACTACCTCACAGTTTAATAGATTTTGAAGCTGAAACACCAGCAGCAGAATTAGATGTAAATTTAGATGACTTCACCTTGAGTGAAATAGAAACCACCTTAAAGCTAATGACCAATAACAAGGCTGCTGGAGAGGATAAGTTAACAGCTGAGATCCTCAAGGCAATTGATAGCCATAATTTAATACATCTCCAAAAAATGTTCAACATCATTTGGAAAACAGAGAAGACGCCTCATAAATGGAAAAAAGGAATCATTGTTAAGATCCCAAAAAAGGGCAATCTTAGAGATTGTAACAATTGGAGAGGCGTGACACTTTTGTCAGTTGCCTCAAAATTATTCTGTAAAATCATCCTAAATAGAATAAAGGATTCAATAGATACAGTAATGCGTGAAGAACAGGCTGGGTTTAGAAAAGGGAGAAGCTGTCTTGACCACATTTTCACTCTACGACTTATATTGGAGGAACACATTGAAAAGCAAAAACCTTTTGTACTTAACTTCATCGACTTCAAAAAAGCATTTGATAGTATTCATAGAGATTCTTTGTGGAAAATTCTGAAGCAATATGGCTTACCATCAAAAATCATAAATATTATCAAAGACATGTATGATGGTTACACATGTGCAGTTCGAACAGAGGAAGGACTGAGCGAATGTTTCCCAATAGAAACTGGGGTTAAACAAGGATGTATTTTATCGCCCTTGTTATTTGGAATTGTTATGGACTTCATAATGAAGAAATGCTGCACTGGTAATAAAGGCATCGAATGGATACAAGGAGACCATTTGGAGGACCTGGACTTTGCTGATGACATAGTTCTCATCAGCAATCAGATAAAAACGATGCAGGAAAACACAAATGAACTATCATCAATAGCCAGCAAAATTGGGCTTGAGGTCAATCATGAAAAGACTAAAGTCATGAAAAGTTTAATTCCAACAAGTGACAAAATATACATGGAAAACAAACCAGTAGAAGAGATCGATCACTTCATCTATCTTGGAAGTCACATTGATCGAGAAGGGGATACGAGCAAAGAAATTAGAATCAGACTGGCTAAAGCAGCAATGTCTTTCAGAAGCCTTGAAAAGTTGTGGAAATCAAAACTCATTAGCACAAACACAAAACTTAGGCTATTCAAATCAAATGTACTATCAACCCTTACGTATGCGTGTGAAAGCTGGAAAACAACAAGAGATATAGAAACAAAGTTGAACGCATTCGAAAATAAATGTCTAAGGAAAATACTTGGTATAGAATGGAACGAATTCAAAACAAACGAGGAAATTAGAGAAATCGCCAATCAACCACTAATATCTTCAGTAATAAAGAAAAGACGATGGTCATACGTTGGACATGTGATGAGAAGAGATAATAATCGAATAGCAAAGCAAGCCCTCATATGGGAAACAACAGGTAAAAGAAAAGAGGAAGACCCAGGGAGACACTGAGAAGAACATTGATGAGAGAGGCAAGAGCAGCAGGAATCGGCTCCCTCAATGAGATAGAACTGCTTGCACAGAACAGAGACAGATGGCGAGATTTGATAAAATATCTTTAAAAGAAAACTGCTAGAACAAAAATTCATATAGGAGAAGGTGTATCTTGGTCTACGCCCTATGGGCCGGTTACGGCTCGAAAGGTCAATAGATAGATAGTCCTGGCAGCATATTATTATAGAGTTTAGGCAAGCACGGATAGTTATAATGTTTGTTTGAACACGATATCAATATTCTTTGAATCCTTCTCCGATAAGTGTAGGAACGATGACATATACATTGGAATCAAGGGTTACTGACAAATCACGATTGCTTCACGTGGAAATAGAACCAAACATGACAGCTTCATTAAGCTCAGCCGACACGAGAAGACCACGATATTTAGATTTGAAACATGCAACTCCGTGCACACCTACACGAGAAGACCACGATATTTAGATTTGAAACATGCAACTCCGTGCACACCTACACGAGAAGACCACGATATTTAGATTTGAAACATGCAACTCCGTGCACACCTACACGAGAAGACCACGATATTTAGATTTGAAACATGCAACTCCGTGCACACCTACACAAGAGAGGTTTATTGTGTTCATTTTTTGTAAAGCTGTCACCATACCTTATATGGGTGTACGTTACACTTCACTACTGGCTCCTCGCTAACAGCTTTACCGCAGCACTGCAATTATTTGCCTGTTCCCTACACAAGAGAGGACTCAGTGACTTTGTAATATACAATAGTGATGTATCTAGAGGCCCCAGAGCCATATATTACAGGGTTGCAGCACTCTTAACTCACTAAGACCAAAAATATGGCCTACATAAATAACCCTGCCATGACAAACTATGGGGAACCTTGTTCGTGACCCATGATGGTTAAACGTCTAAATGCATAGCAGTAACTGATCTCTGAAGAAGAAGAAGAGTAAGGAAAAGGAGATGAAGGAGAAGAAGAAAAAAAAGGAGAAGAAGTAGAAGAGTAAGAAAAAGGAGATGAAGGAGAAGAGTAAGAAAAAGGAGAAGAGGTAGAAGAGTAAGAAAAAGAAGATGAAGGAGAAGAGTAAGAAAAAAGGAGAAGTAGTAGATGAGTAAGAAAAAGGAGATGAAGGAGAAGAGTAAGAAAAAGGAGAAGTAGTAGATGAGTAAGAAAAAGGAGATGAAGAAGAAGAGTAAGAAAAAGGAGAAGAAGTAGATGAGTAAGAAAAAGGAGATGAAGGAGAAGAGTAAGAAAAAGGAGAAGAAGTAGAAGAGTAAGAAAAAGGAGATGAAGGAGAAGAGTAAGAAAAAGGAGAAGTAGTAGATGAGTAAGAAAAAGGAGATGAAGGAGAAGAGTAAGAAAAAGGAGAAGTAGTAGATGAGTAAGAAAAAGGAGAAGAAGTAGATGAGTAAGAAAAAGGAGATGAAGGAGAAGAGTAAGAAAAAGGAGAAGAAGTAGAAGAGTAAGAAAAAGGAGAAGAAGTAGAAGAGTAAGAAAAAGGAGATGAAGAAGAAGAGTAAGAAAAAGGAGAAGAAGTAGATGAGTAAGAAAAAGGAGAAGAAGAAGAAGAGTAAGAAAAAGGAGAAGAAGTAGATGAGTAAGAAAAAGGAGAAGATAAGAAGAGTAAGAAAAAGGAGATGAAGAAGAAGAGTAAGAAAAAGGAGAAGAAGTAGAAGAGTAAGAAAAAGGAGATGAAGAAGAAGAGTAAGAAAAAGGAGAAGAAGTAGATGAGTAAGAAAAAGGAGAAGAAGAAGAAGAGTAAGAAAAAGGAGAAGAAGAAGAAGAGTAAGAAAAAGGAGAAGAAGTGGATGAGTAAGAAAAAGGAGATGAAGGAGAAGAGTAAGAAAAAGGAGATGAAGAAGAAGAGTAAGAAAAAGGAGAAGAAGTGGATGAGTAAGAAAAAGGAGATGAAGAAGAAGAGTAAGAAAAAGGAGATGAAGAAGAAGAGTAAGAAAAAGGAGATGAAGAAGAAGAGTAAGAAAAAGGAGAAGAAGTAGATGAGTAAGAAAAAGGAGAAGAAGAAGAAGAGTAAGAAAAAGGAGAAGAAGTGGATGAGTAAGAAAAAGGAGAAGAAGAAGAAGAGTAAGAAAAAGGAGATGAAGAAGAAGAGTAAGAAAAAGGAGATGAAGAGGAAGAGTAAGAAAAAGGAGATGAAGAAGAAGAGTAAGAAAAAAGAGATGAAGAACCAAAAGTCTTTAACAAAAGACGATCATCCTAACCTCAACGCTACACCTATACCTCATACTAACATAAGCAAATAGTCTCCATGTTGCAATGGAAGACATGTCTCCGAGCTCGTGTTTCAGAACTGCCCAACCACAGCGACCTGCAATATTAAACATGGCCAATTGGTGCTGAGATGGTGTACCAACAGGTGTAGACATTGTTGAACTACGGGGCTGCCGAGCCAACCTGGAACAGACAACCAGCTTAATGTTAACGACTGAAAACTTCAAGATATCGTGACAGGTCTTGTCACTGCATCTAGATGGACTCAGGCACTAGAGTGAGGTCGACGAATTCCACAACTCTTCACTTCAAGCCAACTCACATTTTCATTTATCAGACAGCAACTGCTAATTATTGTTATATGGCGTCGAGCTGCAACATCTACAAGATGATCTTAAGAAGTGTCGTCTTATATGGCGGTTTGCTTGCAGAAAGTTCACGGTATACAAGATGAACTTAAGAAATGTCTTATATGGCGGTTTGCTTGCAGAAAGTTCACGGTATACAAGATGAACTTAAGAAATGTCTTATATGGCGGTTTGCTTGCAGAAAGTTCACGGTATACAAGATGAACTCAAGAAATGTCTTATATGGCGGTTTGCTTGCAGAAAGTTCACGGTCTATCAGATAGACTCAAGAAATGTCTTATATGGCGATTTGCTTGCAGAAAGTTAACGATCTATAAGATGGACTCAAGAAATGTCTTATATGGCAGTTTGCTTGCAGAAAGTTAACGGTCTATCAGATAGACTCAAGAAATGTCTTATATGGCGGTTTGCTTGCAGAAAGTTAACGGTCTATAAGATGGACTCAACAAATGTCTTATAAAGCGGTTTTCAGAAAATTCAACGTCTGCAAGGTGGACTAAATAAACGCTTAAAGATAAGCTTAAAATCACATTAGCAGCCTCCGGTAACTATCTTGATATTGGGAAAATGTGAAACAAGAAGGAACAACTTAGCCCACATCTATTTGCCGGGAATCTGCACCTTGTGAAATATCCAAAAGAAAATCAATCGAACAGTAGATACAGGCTAGTAAGATTCCAACAGGTTAGCAAGACTCGTGGAAGGCTAGAAAGACTCGTGAAAGGCTAGAAAGACTCATGAAAGGCTAGAAAGACTCATGAAAGACTAGAAAGATTCGTGAAAGGTTAGAAAGGGTCGTGAAAGGTTAGAAAGGGTCGTGAAAGATTAGAATGGGTCGTGAAAGACTAGAAAAGGTCGTGAAAGGCTAGAAAGGGTCGCAAAAGGCTAGGAATGGTTGTAAAAGGCTAGAAAGGGTTATGAAAGTAAATAAAGGGTCGTGAAAGGCTAGAAAGTGTCGTGAAAGGCTAGAAAGTGTCGTGAAAGGCTAGAAAGTGTCGTGAAAGGCTAGAAAGTGTCGTGAAAGGCTAGAAAAGGTCGAGAAAGGCTGGAAAGTGTCGTGAAAGGCTGGAAAGTGTCGTGAAAGGCTAGAAAGTGTCGTGAACGGCTGAAAAGTGTCGCGAAAGGCTGGAAAGTGTCGTGAAAGGCTAGAAAGTGTCGTGAAAGGCTGGAGAGGGTCGTGAAAGACTATAAAGTATCGTGAAAGATTAGAAACGTTCGTGAAAGACTAGAAAAAGTCGTGGAAGGCTAGAAAGGGTCGTGAAAGGCTAGAAAGGGTCGTGATAGGCTAGAAAGGGTCGTGAAAGGCTAGAAAGGGTCGTGAAAGACTATAAAGACACGTGCAAGGCCAGAAAGACGTTTGAAAGCCTAGAAAGACACGTTATGGACTCGCGGAAGGTTTAATTCCCCACCAGTGCAACTATTACATGTCAATATTCTCCTAAAATTGTTGCAAGCCATCGTGGGATTTAACAGCCATATTTGTACACACAGAGAAAACTAACAACTGGCTGAAATGAATGGTCAGCACCGTCTGTGACGGACGAACAACAACAATCGATCAAGCATAAAACATCACAAAAACGTTGAAGCAGTTCTTCTATGCTAACACGTGATCATTACGTCATATTTACAAAATGACTGTTTTGCAGTAACTCTCTTTTCACAATTTCTCCATCCCCTTGAAATCCACCAATCAGCATTCAGGAAACTGCCGCCATTAGTCCCCGAGTTATCAATTGTTTAATATCAATATTTGCTGATTCATTTGCTTAAATGTCACATATACACATGCAATATTGACAATCTCCCCACATCGATTTTTTTTCAACTTTATTATACCTTTCTAATCGTCTTTGCTATTTACTTATTTTTGCTGCTATTCAGTTAATGTGTTTGCTAGTTTGTACGGAGGATATACTTTATTGATTTGTATATTTGTTAACTGCTTTGTTAGTTATCTGGTACTTTCATGATTTGTATATTTGTTAACTGCTTTGTTAGTTATCTGGTACTTTCATGATTTGTATATTTGTTAACTGTTTTGTTAGTTATCTGGTACTTTCATGATTTGTATATTTGTTAACTGCTTTGTTAGTTATCTGGTACTTTCATGATTTGTATATTTGTTAACTGTTTTGTTAGTTATCTGGTACTTTCATGATTTGTATATTTGTTAACTGTTTTGTTAGTTATCTGGTAATTTCCTTGTTCCACTCCTCATTAGTTTAATGTAAGTTGGCAGGTTGATTGGCTAGCTGGTTGCTAGATATACCGGTTGATTGTTAGGTTGTTTAATATGTTGGTTGGTTGTCTGGTTATTTAATATGTTTGTTGTCTGGTTATTTAATATGTTGGTTGATTGGCTAGCTGGTTGCTAGATATACCGGTTGATTATCTGGTCGTTTAATATCTTGGTTGATTGGCTAGCTGGTTGCTAGATATACCGGTTGATTATCTGGTTGTTTAATATGTTGGTTGGTTGTCTGGTTATTTAATATGTTTGTTGTCTGGTTATTTAATATGTTAGTTGGTTATCTGGTTATTTAATATGTTGTTTGTCTGGTTATTTAATTTGTTGGTTGATTGTCTGGTTATTTAATATGTTGGTTCTCTGGTTATTTAATATGTTGGTTGTCTGGTTAATCAATATGTTGTTTGTCTGGTTATTTAATATATTGGCTGATTGTCTGGTTATTTAATATGTCGATTGTCTGGTTATTTAATATGTTGGTTGTCTGGTTATTTAATATGTTGATTGATTATCTGGTTACTTAATATGTTGGTTTATTGTCTGGTTATTTAATATGTTGATTGATTGTCTGGTTATTTAATATGTTGGTTGATTGTCTGGTTATTTAATATGTTGGTTGGTTGTCTGGTTATTTAAAATGTTGATTGATTATCTGTTGATTTAATATGTTGATTTATTGTCTGGTTATTTAATATGTTGGTTGTCTGGTTATTTAATATGTTGGTTGGTTATCTGGTTATTTAATATGTTGATTGGTTGTCTGGTTATTTAATATGTTGGTTGATTGTCTGGTTATTTAATATGTTGGTTGATTGTCTGGTTATTTAATATGTTGGTTGGTTTTCTGGTTATTTAATATGTTGGTTGGTTGTCTGGTTATTTAATACGTTGGTTGGTTGTCTGGTTATTTAATATGTTGGTTGGTTGTCTGATTAGAGCCTTGGTAGCGCAGTAGGTAGCGCGTCAGTCTCATAATCGTACTTTACCTTACACGGTCACTAAGTGTCTCATTTCTGGCTGTGCCCAACTTAACTCCCATTTCCATCATCCGAAGAAGTGACGTGGATCTGTGTTTGTCGAAGTCCTGTGCTCTTCCCACATCTCGGAGGGCATTGATGATGTCCGCCCGATCCATTGGTTGCCCGTCCTCAACGACAGCGCAGCTAGCCAACCTGTCCGCCCTTTCATTTCACCGTACTCCCGCATGTCCAGGGACATAGACAAAGGTGACCTTACGTATTTTGGATTTCAGCAACGACTCTACCCATTGCATGCGTACAGAGCCTGCCTCCACTTTTTTTATCATGCTCATTGAATCACTCAGTATACATGCGTGGGTGTAGTCTTGTGACTAACCATTTGAATGCCTTGGTCACTGCCATCACCTCCATTGTCATGCTACTTGTGGTCATGACGTAAACAATTAGACTTAATCAGATGGGGATCATAGACATCAAGATGGGGATCAGAGACATCAAGATGGGGATCAGAGACATCAAGATGGGGATCAGAGACATCAAGATGGGGATCAGAGACATCAAGATGGGAATCAGAGACATCCAGATGGGGATCAGAGACATCAAGATGGGGATCAGAGACATCAAGATGGGATCAGAGACATCAAGATGGGGATCAGAGACATCAAGATGGGGATCAGAGACATCAAGGTAGTAACAAAAAGCGCAGTAATAACAATAAGAACAATAATATATTTTAGACAAAGGTAAGAATTTTTAAAAAAATGGAACAACATTATCGTGACACTAGTGTAAGGTATAGCTCATATAGAGTTAGTGCCCCTTTTGTTTAACCATGACCACATTTTTGGGTAATGTGATCAACACTACACCAATACCGTCTTTCTTCAACTAAAAAATATTTATGTTGCCCAATTTAAGAGTGAGTGAACTCAGAAGTGAGTTGGTCAAGTAATAGGACGTGACCTTTTGACCTCAGTAGACCAGTTCAACAACAACTGCTTTATCGCAGCTCTGTTGCAAGGGAAATAACTGTGCCAGACACTTGTACTCTGTGCATACATGACAGTCATCACTGAACTCGAAAGAAGTTCTTCTATTATCTATTTGATATCACTTTGTATCAATCAGAAGGAATGTAACTGACATGGTAGCACAATTCGCTAGTAAAAACACGTTTTTAGAACATTTGCGTGTACAAATATCAAGCTATAACTGCAGCACACCAAAACAACTCCATCATGAATTATTTCATTGCAGAGGCGGCCCTGTGGTTGCTG
Organism: Megaustenia siamemsis; assembly: GCA_032433765.1. Lineage (NCBI taxonomy): Eukaryota > Metazoa > Mollusca > Gastropoda > Stylommatophora > Ariophantidae > Megaustenia > Megaustenia siamemsis. Next base: position 90,942,843 of record JAVIAB010000139.1, on the reverse strand, counting down.
GCACCCTGGACAAGATGAACTTCGGCGCCGTTATTTCTTGTTTGCGTTTGCTCGGTGACTAAAGGATTACGCCTCTTCTTCATCTGCCTTTAAAAGAACGTTAAGTGGGCGTGTCTGCGTTGTGATGTGGTTTGCAGTATAACTGATATTTGTGTCTTTCGGCCCAACACATCTAACCTCAACACAACATTTTTGAGTACCGGTCTGTCTTCCCTCTTCGATCCCTACTTACTTTGCCAGACTAGACAGGTTAGTCTGTTACTGGAGGTACCATGGAGAGGTGGAGCAGGGTCTGGATGCCACTGGTTCACCGATCCTGACACAAGCCATCAGCTGTGGGTCGCTGACAACTTCCAGATCTGCTGCTGAAAGGCGCGCCTTTCTCTCCGGCGCCATTTATAATATTTTATTTATTATTTTTACTTTTTCTTTCTTTTTGGAAGATCCCTGATAGCGCCCCTAAACACATGGCACGCCCCGGGCAACTGTCCGAGTTTCAGGTACCTTGAGCCGTCCCTGTTGCACTGACAGGTAACTGAACAATGTAACAGCGGAATTAGATGACATGTTCATATATTTGTGTACATCTTTCCCTTTTAATTTATTGACATTATTTTACTTGTGTATGTGTTTCCCATCTAATTCTCAAAGATCCCATTTATATATCGCTTCTTCTTTATTTCAGCTCCCTGTGGAGCATAGGTCTTCAACAAACACTTTCCAAGCCGTTATGTTTCTTGCCATTCTTTGATCATTCCATGTCTTCCCCCTCATCTTCATCACTGCTTCCACCTGTCTTCTCCAAGAATATTATGGTCTTCCTCTTTGTCTCTTCCACTGGCGATTTCAAAACAGTGTCCGTCGTTTAATATTCTATTTGGCTTCCGCAGTGTTTGTCCTATCTTGCGTCATTGCCTTCGTTACATCTCTTTGTCCACTGCTATTTGACTGATGAATAGTGACTTATATTTCATTACCATCTTATTCACAAAGATTAATATATTTTACATATATTTCTCTTAAATCTACTAACATTAATATATTTTACATATATTTCTCTTAAAATCTACTAACATTAATATATTTTACATATATTTCTCTTAAAATCTACTAACATTAATATATTTTACATATATTTCTCTTAAAATCTACTAACATTAATGTAATTTTACATATATTTCTCTTAAAATCTACTAACATTAATGTAATTTTACATATATTTCTCTTAAAATCTACTAACATTAATATATTTTACATATATTTCTCTTAAAATCTACTAACATTAATGTAATTTTACATATATTTCTCTTAAATCTACTAACATTAATGTAATTTTACATATATTTCTCTTAAAATCTACTAACATTAATATATTTTACATATATTTCTCTTAAAATCTACTAACATTAATGTAATTTTACATATATTTCTCTTAAAATCTACTAACATTAATGTAATTTTACATATATCTTTTCTTATAATTTACTGTCAGAATACTTCTCTTTACTGGAAGGTATTGCCAATGAAACCATCTCTAACTGTCATTCTCATGGCATATGGGACTAACACAAAGCTAACGTATATCTCAGTAGAGATGAATATTACTTATTTATTATTATTTAATAGAGAGCTAATATCCAATATTAGTGAAAAGAAACAATCATCATTTTTTGGTCATGTAATGAGAAGAGAACAACTGGAATATATTGTAACAACTGGGACAATTGAGGGACGAAGAGATAGAGGAAAGCAAAGAAAAAAATACCAGACAGCTTAAGAGAATGGCTTGGCACAAGGTCAACAACAGGTGTGGAGAGACATGATCACCTACGCCAGCAGGCCCGATACTTGATGATGATGATGATGATGTTTTAATAACTTTAGCAGTAACCTATCTGTACAATAAAGTGCCCTTTTAATTTGTATTTTTGCAAGTCATGTGGTTGAGAAAGCATCAAAATATCACTGTATGTAAATAGGGAGAATTGGACAAACTGCATTGTTCTCTTGTTACTGAAACACGTAGCAGAAACACGTAGCAGAAACACGTAGCAGAAGCACGTTCAAGGAGCTACTTTCATTCTGTTGACAGTAGGCTAGAGCTGTACAGATATTTAGAGCTATAAGTTGACGATTTATGACAAGAGTGAAACAATTAATCAATTCAAAGGAAGATGTATGTTTACAGCACTCGGAAAAAATGACAAATAATCAACAACAGAAAAGCCGAGTTGGCAGTGTTCCCGAGCGTTTGGCTTTTCGTGGCAAGGCGCTGTGCCATTGAGTACGGGTTCGACCCTGCTTCGGAACATATATTGATCTTTGTTTTTTTTTCTGTTGATTATTTGTCATTTTTTCCGAGTGCTGTAAACATACCTCTTCCTCTGAATTGATCGCTGATTATCGCCTCGGAAGTTTCCCTCTATAATAATATTCATGTATTATTATTTGTCTGAAGCAATGAGCACTGTCTTCATCGCAGAGCATACTCGAGCTCTACTTATTTTTCCTTTCAACTTCCTTTGGAGCATAGGTTTTCAACAAACACTTACAACTCCATGTGGAGCATAGGTTTTCAACAAACACTTACAACTCCATGTGGAGCATAGGTTTTCAACAAACACTTACAACTCCATGTGGAGCATAGGTTTTCAACAAACACTTACAACTCCATGTGGACCATAGGTTTTCAACAAACACTTACAACTCCCTGTGGAGCATAGGTTTTCAACAAACACTTTCAGCTCCCTGTGGAGCATAGGGTTTCAACAAACACTTTCAACTCTATGTGGAGCATAGATTTTCAACAAACACTTTCAACTCTCTGTGGAACATAGGTTTTCAACAAACACTTTCAACTCTCTGGGGAGCATAGGTTTTCAACAAACACTTTCAACTCCCTGTGGAGCATAGGTTTTCAACAAACACTTTCAACTCTCTGTGGAGCATAGGGTTTCAACAAACACTTTCAACTCCCTGTGGAGCATATGTTTTCAACAAACACTTTCAACTCCCTGTGGAGCATAGGTTTTCAACAAACACTTTCAACTCCCAGTGGAGCATAGGTTTTCAACAAACACTTTCAACTCCCTGTGAAGCATAGGTTTTCAACAAACACTTCTCAAGCCGTCCTGTTGTTTGCCATTTTCTTAAGGCTATTTCATATCTATCCCATACTCTTCATCTCTTTCTCAAATAGAAGGTTTGTCGTATAATACTTACAGTTGCTTTCTGCAATGTGTGCCCTATCCATCGCCATTTACTTTTGCTTATTTCTTTGTCATTTATATAGATATATTTGTCTAGTAATGTACCATAGTTCTAAGTTTGTGATTTTGTCCTGCCATCTTCATCCTTTTATACGGCGCAAGCATTCATTAATGATAGTCTGTGTCTTCGGGATTGTCATATTTGTTGTTCTCCATGTTTCACAGCCATATAACAGCACTCATATAACATTGTAGTTGAAAATTGGTATTTTTGTAAAGTAAAAAAGTAAAGAGCTCACGTCACGCCAAGTGGCGTATAGGGCATATGGTGTTAGTGACCATAAATTTTACAGACCTTCAGCACGTGATTTTTGGGGTAATGTGGTCGGTATTACGCCCGTACCGCTTTACTTTCCCAGAAAAAATCCGTTACCCATTTAAGGCTGGGTGAACCCGGTAGCCGTCGGTTGGGATCGAACTCCTCTTGTCCTTTGTAGTCCAGTTCACTAACCACTGAGCTATTGTGGCTCCCCGTATTCTTGTATTTAACCCAAATTATTAGGATCTCCATGTGTTTCCTAGTGCAATTAAGACCCCTCTTGCTTTGAAGCAGCACTTAATCGCTAACTGGTGTTTTATATTTGCCTGGCTCAAGTCCTGGGTGGGCAGAAATCGACAGCCATCACAGCATGAAAGAGTTGAAGGGAAGGACCTCGCTGATGACTGATGGATCAATCAACCAATTAACCTGCCGGAAGAAATTCACAATAACCTGTATCACGGAGCAGTCAGGATAACGTATCACTGAATCTTGTGCGATCGAATTTATTATATGATGGACGCCTTTCAAATAACTCGGGGATCGTCATCGATCATCGCCAAGGAAATGAGTTAAGACCCTCCACTCAAACCAGACCTGATACGCTACATCAACACGTGACGCCGAGGTCAAATAAGTCGCACACAAAACGGCAATTGTGACCAGGAATATCGCTCCCATTCAACACTGCAATCAATACATAGAACGGCTGATACGTGGGTGCTATTGTTGCTATGATGGGAGATAACTCACACCGGGCCATAATCACATGTTTGAAATCATTAAAGGAATATTGACATTGTGGTAAAGAAATGGAATATATTGTGTCACAACTGGAAAAATTGAGGGACGAAGAGGTAAGGGGAAGCAAAGAGAACAGATACCAGACAGCTTAAGAGAATGGCTTAGCAGAAGGTCAACAACAGAAATGATAAATAAATGTCGAGGTTGAGAGTTGTGTTGAAACATGATCACCTACGCCAGCAGGCATGTTACTAGATGGTGATGATTAAAGCTAATGTAGAAACCTTAGCCTCAATAGTAAAAAAAATAAAAACAGACGTAATAGTCGTAACAAAAAGAAAAAAAGAAAAACAGTCGTAACAAAAAGAAAACAGTCGTAACAAAAATAAAAAGTAAAAACAGACGTAATAGTCGTAACAAAAAGAAAACAGTCGTAACAAAAATAAAAATTAAAAACAGACGTAATAGTCGCAAGAAAAGAAAAGCAGACGTAATAGTCGTAACAAAAAGAAAACAAGAAAAACAGTCGTGTGCAATCAAAAAAAGAAAAAAAAAAGAAACGATCAAAACGAGTGCTCTAAACATTAGATTTTACTGTAAATTATGTTCATTTTCTAACAAACCTCTCAATGGATTGCGTCTTACAAGTTACGGGTTCAGTGAGCGCCAGATGGTGCTAAGATTGTGTAGAGAGCACGTGAAATTTGTTATTTTAAACGGTGAGTTGATTACAACAAATGTGGGTATTGTAAAATCCTAAAAATTAGGAGAACCGTGAAAATCATATTTTTTATAGATCTCAAAGAAGCAAAAATCTTTCCTAAAAGCCTGACAGAAAAAGGGGGGGGGAGAGAGAGAGAGAGAGAGAGAGAGAGAGAGAGAGAGAGAGAATCAGACTTTATATCGGTGAAAAAATAAGATTTCATGAAAAAGAATTACAGAAATTCATCCAACAGTTTCCGAGATAATTAATAAACTATGTTGGCATGAATTTCTAAACGAACTATACAAATATATGAATCCTTATGCATGGCTCATAGCCTCGTGATGCGGCCCAGATTTCAGCCAGTTTTACTTTTGGCCTCCTTGGAATATTCTGTGGCTCCCACGTGGGGGCATTAGATAGCTCCCGATTGAGAACCACTGCTGTAGACCACCCAGTCCCAACTGTTTAAATAACATGTTGTGACGTGTGCATTTCATGAATTAATTAGTGATCGCATTAGTCAGTCTACCAGACGTCTACATCACAAATGTCAATGAGCGATATCTAAGTTCATATTTCAATCTTTCCTATGACAGTTATACCAAGCTACATGCAACTTGAGAAATTGAAACTAACAAAAAATAAATCATTCTTCAATATCGTTTTCGCTGATGAAGAGTGATAAGTAATCCCTGGTTGAAGACAGAAGTTTCAGATTCTCTCCCTTTGTCCGCCATCTTTTCTTGAAATTCGCCTAATTTCTCTACAGAACTGCATCTCCTTTCCCAAATTTGTTTCCTCCTTTCCCATATTTTCCTTCACATTTACATATTGATTATCCACTATTCGCACGCAAACATTAAACCGTGCTTGATTTGACTACAAGGCCGGATTTAGACATAAGCTAAATAAGCTATAGCTTAGGGGCCACACAATCCGAGGTGACTCAAAAATTTTCAGAATTTATTTTTGGGACAACACTTTCTTTAATCGAATTTGCGTTCCCGTTTCAAATCCCTCGCTATTGATCCGCCTGGTCGAAAATTATTTACAAGAAATTGTGTCGCAAAGAGAGTAAAATAAAATAAAAAGACATCGGGAATCATTAACCCTTTAATGTATGCGAGAGCCCACAGCACACAAGACGTTTTCTAACTCTCGATAACAAAATGTCTTTCAAGTGTTGACTAGCTAAAGGGGGGACCTCAAAGTTTTATTTAGCCTAGGGCCTAGCCAAGTCGAAATACGACCTTATGTGGCTGTGATTTACTATTTCGTGATTAATATTAAAAGCTATGGATTGCTGAGAATTTATATTAATACATCAAACTTGGTACTGAATAAGTAAATTGTCACATTCTATTTTCAAATAAATTTCAATTGAATTCAACAGTGTTACAAGACGAATAGGCTTCTAAAGAATTTGACACCCTGGATTGATTCTGCCTTCGACATCTCTCCCACTGACTTTTTAATCCCACTAATCCCTCTTTTGTGTTAGTATTTTACTGGCTTGTCACTAGGGCAGTCACATTTCTTGTACTCTGTTTCCTTTCATTTAGTTTGTAGTTTGTCCGCGAACTTGAATCTTCAATTCCCTTCAATGTAAGCATTGATGAACGACTGAATGGCGACACTTCAGTTCCTTGCTTAGATTGTAATCCCTCAAACCTACTTTACTTATCCAGTAAACATGAGCTCTGAAGCGTCACGGGGCTGCAATGTCCTGGGCCAAGTGTCGTACTGGTGGTTATTGTTACCATGGACATGTTGGCAGTGCAATATAATGACCTGCAAATAACTCTATTATTGTGTGTTAGCCTGCATCGATGTCGAACTTATGTAATATATACAACCACTCAATTATAATTATATAGAATAGATATGTTCTACTATATATGGGGGAGCCGCAATAGCTCAGAGGTGAACTGGACTACAAAGGACAAGAAGTAGGGTTCTATCCCAACCGACGGCTTCCCGGTTCACCCAGCCTTTAATGGGTACTGGATTTTTTTCTGGGAAAGTAAAGCGGCACGGGCGTAATACCGACCCCATTACCCCAAAAATCATGTGCTGAAGGTATGTATAATTTATGGTCACTAACACCATATTCCCTATACGCCACTTGGCATGACGGGGGCCTCTTTACTTTTCTTCTTTATATGGCCTTGTCGACCTGACAGACGATCGTTAGCAGGCAATCATGGTTTGTCAGTAGCTTGGTGATATGTTGGTGTCTTATGTTTGATATCGTTTACAGAAGAGCTATTCTCGTAGCTGAATCTGATATATTGGATAGACAAATACAAAAATAACAATTTTCAACTCCAATGTTAAGTCAGTCCTATTATATGGCCGTGAAACATGGAGAACAACAAAATTTACAATCATGAAGATATAGACTTTCATTAATGGATGCTTACTGACAAACTCACTGACATAGAAATTATGGAAATGTACCATTCAAATACCAATGGATAAAGAGATACAGCACTGGATAGGACACACAATGCGGAAGCCAACTAAGAGTATTATACCAGAGGTCATTTTTGGAATCCCCAGGGGAAAAGACAAAGAGGAAGACTAAGGAATTCTTGGAGAAGACAGATAGAAGCAGAGATGAAGATGATGAGGAAGACATGGAATGATCTTAAAAGAATGGCAAGAAACAGAACGGCTTGGAAAGTGTTTGTTGAAGACCTATGCTCCACAGGGAGCTGAAAGGTAGAAGAGAGAGATAAATCTCAGCACAGAATGAACAAGATACATTTGTGGTGCATGATGTCTTCTTTCTTCTCTCGTGTATATTGTCTTTTCATGTTAACATCATCACTTGCTCGCATGTTGCTGCGCCGTTTTGTGTGTGTGTGTGTGTGCGCGCGCGTGTGTGTGTGTGTGCGCGCGCGTGTGTGTGTGTGCGTGCGTGTGTGTGTGTGTGTGTGCGTGTGTGTGCGTGTGTGTGTTTGTGTGTGTGCGCGTGCGCGCGCGTGTGTGTGTGTGATATATCTCCATGTTTTATTATCTGGTGCCAGATTTTCACAAGTTTTAAAATTGTTATTTCAAGATCGTTAACTAAATAAATATCAATATCATTGTTACTGTTATATTGTCCATCTCACTCTCCGTCGTCCACAGACCATTCTGCCAAATCGTCATTTGTTACTAGCACAGACTGAAGAACACCTCTGATGAGATCGTCGAGCTTCATAATATTCACTTTTCTCTGCGTTAGATGCGTGGAAATGGTGCAAGTCGACTATGATGGCATCGATTTTCATTCTGTCTTTTCTAGTGAAATTAAAGTGTTTTTTTTTTATTTTTACTAATCATCATCATCATCATCGCGTGCCTTCTCCGCAACGAAGGTTGGCTACCATGGATCGCCATTCTACTCTGTTTCTTGCTTTGATGGTCCAGGCTGACATAGATTGACTTGTCTATCTTTTGATTTTACTCGTCCATGTTAGTCTTGGTCTACCTCTGCCTCTTTTACCTTGTATTTTCCCTTCCAATATTACTTTTAGTAGTCTGTTGTGTCTTTTAACATGCCCCAAAAATTTCATTTGTCTTGTCTTAATTGTATTTAGTAGTTCTCTTTTTATTTTCAGTTGTTTTAAAACTTTATCGTTTGTTATCTTTTGTTTCCATCCAATTCTACCTATTCTTCTATAAATCCACATTTCAAAGGCTTCAATTTTCTGTTCTGTTTTCTTGTCTAATTTTTACTAAACCTTTCATATATCGTGATGTATTTCCTATATAAAGATCATGTTTGACACTAGTACATTATTTCATTATTTTAAAAACAACAACAACGCTATTGTAAATGTCTCGAGTCCCTCTCTTAGAACTCATTAGAAGCCGTGCTGTTGTTAGAACTGACCTACTGAAGACAAGATTTGATCTTTATCGGCCGCTTCTAGGTTCACCCAGCCTTAAATGTATACTGGAATTTTTCTCAACTATCGTGTGCTGCTCACATATCCCCCTAACTGTACCAAATGTTAAAATCAAAGATAAAGCTGGGCACTAACACCATTGTCCCACTCGAGAGGTGTCGTTTATTTTGTAGCGTTCTCCAGCTTTCACTTCTAGCAGAAGTCCCTAGAGACTAGGAACTGAATTTTGCGTGTTAATCAGCTTTTTTCTAGACAGCCGTATGACAGGAGTCCCTCCGCCGCTAAGGCAGACAACTCCGTCTTCGGAGGCACTCATTTTTTTCCCCTCGATGAGCAATTGACGTTTCAAGCCGGGCCCCGCTGCTGAGACCAGGGGTGGTTGCCGCAAAGAGAAATCAGAAATAAAAATCTCAACTGGTGCAGCTCGGATTTGAACTCACAATTTCCCTGTCTGGAGACCGGCGTCTTGCCTCGGGACCAACCAGTCACCCACAGAAACATGTTAAATGCAGCAACGAAAATTTACCGAGAGATACCATCAATGTATTCAGCGTCCATTAGCACTCGGATCACTAGTTTACACAGAACACTAACTACATAGCATTGACAAATAGACATAATTAAGGAAATATAACAAACGTGTATTAATCTTTCTCTAAAACATGAGTGCATGTTCTCTATTTGTTCTAAACGAATAATCATTTCTTGTTTAAAAACATGGAACAACTTTCATCGTGTTTATATCAACATCTTGGTGGAGAGACGAACAGTGTGGGCTAGTCTTGCAGCATCCTGCGAAGCTCATCATCATCATCTTCACCTGCGGAGCTAGTACTGCAAAACTTGGGAACTATGTCATCATCATCATCAAGTGCCGGGCCTGCTGGTGTAGGCGATCATGTCTCTCCACAACTTTCGATCTGGACAGTTATTTATCATTTCTGTTGTTGACCTTCTGCCAAGCCATTCTCTTAAGCTGTCTGGTATCTTTTCTCTTTGCTTCACTCTATCTCTTCGTCCCTCAATTTTCCCAGTTGTTACAATATATTCCAGCTGTTCTCTTCTCATTACTTGGCCAAAAAATGATGATTGTTTCTTCTTAATATTGGAAATTAGCTGTCTTTTTTGCTTTGGCCTCTTTCAGAACGTTTTCATTACTCTTCTTAGCTGTCCAAGGCATTCTCAACATTCTTCTGTAAAACCACATTTCTACACACTCCAGTGATTTTCTTGTCTTTTGTCCTATTGTCCATGATTCACATCCATATGTTAAGACTGGCTCTATATAACATTAAGAACTCTTTTTCTTGTTTATACTGTCAAAAATGGATTACATAGTATCTTCCTCATTTTTTGGAAAGCTGCTTTTGCCTGATCCCTGTAGTCGCCCTGTAAATGCAGCATAGCATATATACCAATGGCTGTTTTGTGCATCACTCGACAAAGAATTTAAGAATAATTTGTAAAACATGGCAGTTGTTATTTTTAAAACAATTAATATTAAGCATATAATTTTTATAACAGATTTAGGGGAAAATACTTGTAATAACAAATTATAATAAATTTTATTGCGAAACAAATTAAATACGAACAAAATCCTATGTATACAATTTATCTTCCAAATAAACATTTTCTCCAACAAAATGTTCGGTTTCAAAACGTCCATGAGAACGTTTCCCAGAAGTTACATCTAAAAATAGCTTGGTGTCATGGCATGGCAAACAGTCAACAACAGAAGTGATAGGATGCACTGTAGAAAGAAGATTGTGGAAGGACACGATCGCCTACACTAACCGGTATGGCACATGATGATGATGACAACTAAAATTAGCATAACTCTATGTATACATTAGCCATAGTCTAGTAGGCTATTCATTAGTATACATTAGTCATAGGCTATTCATTAGTACACATTGGTCATAGACTACTCATTCTACGGGGTAGCAGGACAACTACTAGATAATATAATGGCATTATATAAAAACAGTCAAAGTGCCGTTAGAACATCGGAAGGTCTGTCAGAAAGGTTTCAGGTTACAACAGGTGTAAGACAAGGATGCGTCCTCTCACCACTCCTCTTCATCATATATATGGACAAAATAAATCTGGAAACAACCAACAATAAGGAAAATCAAATAATAACATAGAGGTAGAAAACTCCAACATCAACAAGCTACTCTTCGCAGATGACCAATGCCAATTATATGAGGATGAAAACCTGCTACAACAGCATTTAACATCTCTAGATAAAAGCTGCACAAACTACAGTATGAAAATTAACACAGCAAAAACAGAGGCTATAAGAATAAGCAAATTAAGACACCCATTAAACATTAAGATCAAAGATAACGAAATAAAACAAGTAGAGGAATTCAAGTATTTAGGCACAATGTTCACAGAAGATGGGAAACTAGACAGAGAAATTGACATGAGAATACAACAAGCAAATGATGTCACATACCAGCTTTCACCATTGCTAAGACATCCAAACATTTCTATGCCAGCTAAACAACAAATAATAAATAGTATTTTCATACCAACTTTGTGCTATGAAAGTCAAACATGGACTCTTTCTAAATCCGATTTAAGAAAGATCAATACATGAGAGATGCGATGCTTGAGAAAAGTAACAAACAACAAAAGAAGAGAAAGAATACCAAATAAAACCATAAGAAAAATGGTAGGAACTAAACCCTGCCAAGAATATATAGAACAACAACAACTTAAATGGTTTGGCCACCTGGTCAGAATGAATCCTTATCAATCACCATCAAGGGCGTTCTTCTCGAGAATGCATGGGAAAAGATCAAGAGGAAGACCCAGAAGAAGATGGATAGATGCAGTGACAGAGACATGTAACAACAAAGGAAAATCACTAATTCAGACAGTTCGAGAAACTCAAGAACGACAAATGATATAACCACGACACCTTTTAGGTATCAGTGAAAAGAGAAAGGAAGAAAGAAGAAGATAGCTATCCATTAGTATACATTAATCATAGGCTATCCATTAGTATACATTAATCATAGGCTATCCATTAGTATACATTAATCATAGGCTATCCATTAGTATACATTAATCATAGGCTATCCATTAGTATACATTAATCATAGGCTATCCATTAGTATACATTAATCATAGGCTATCCATTAGTATACATTAATCATAGGCTATCCATTAGTATACATTAATCATAGGCTATCCATTAGTATACATTAATCATAGGCTATCCATTAGCTCTAATGTCGTTTATCGTAACGCCTACAAATGTCGGTGCTTCTCTAAAAGTTTATTACTTTCGCCTGGAGGAAATGGGAAGGAAACAGAATAGGTTTGAGTTTCTTTTTCCCTCTTTCCTGTTACAGTTCTCCATGTAAAGAGGAATTGTTACAGTCTCCTTGTAAAAAGGAATTGTTACAATTCTCCGTGTAAAGAGGAATTGTTACAGTTTCCATGTAAAGAGGAATTGTTGCAGTTCTCCATGTAAAGAGGAATTGTTATAGTTCTCCATGTAAAGGGGAATTGTTACAGTTCTCCAAGTAAAAAGGAATTGTTGCAGTTGTCCATGTAAAGAGGAATTGTTACAGTTCTCCATGTAAAGGGGAATTGTTGCAGTTCTCCATGTAAAGAGGAATTGTTACAGTTTCCATGTAAAGAGGAATTTGTTGCAGTTCTCCATGTAAAGAGGAATTGTTACAGTTTCCATGTAAAGAGAAATTGTTACAGTTTCCATGTAAAGAGGAATTGTTACAGTTTCCATGTAAAGAGGAATTGTTACAGTTGTTCATGTAAAGAGGAATTGTTACAGTTTCCATGTAAAGAGGAATTGTTACAGTTTCCATGTAAAGAGGAATTGTTACAGTTCTCCATGTAAAGAGGAATTGTTACAGTTCTCCATGTAAAGAGGAATTGTTACAGTTTCCATGTAAAGAGGAATTGTTACAGTTCTCCATGTAAAGAGGAATTGTTGCAGTTCTCCATGTAAAGAGGAATTGTTACAGTTTCCATGTAAAGAGGAATTGTTGCAGTTCTCCATGTAAAGAGGAATTGTTACAGTTTCCATGTAAAGAGGAATTGTTGCAGTTCTCCATGTAAAGAGGAATTGTTACAGTTCTCCATGTAAAGAGGAATTGTTACAGTTTCCATGTAAAGAGGAATTGTTACAGTTTCCATGTAAAGAGGAATTGTTACAGTTCTCCATGTAAAGAGGAATTGTTGCAGTTCTCCATGTAAAGAGGAATTGTTACAGTTCTCCATGTAAAGAGGAATTGTTACAGTTTCCATGTAAAGAGGAATTGTTGCAGTTCTCCATGTAAAGAGGAATTGTTGCAGTTCTCCATGTAAAGAGGAATTGTTGCAGTTCTCCATGTAAAGAGGAATTGTTGCAGTTCTCCATGTAAAGAGAAATTGTTGCAGTTCTCCATGTAAAGAGGAATTGTTATAGTTCTCCATGTAAAGAGGAATTGTTACAGTTCTCCATGTAAAGAGGAATTGTTACAGTTTCCATGTAAAGAGGAATTGTTGCAGTTCTCCATGTAAGAGGAATTGTTACAGTTCTCCATGTAAAGAGGAATTGTTGCAGTTCTCCATGTAAAGAGGAATTGTTACAGTTTCCATGTAAAGAGGAATTGTTGCAGTTCTCCATGTAAAGAGGAATTGTTACAGTTTCCATGTAAAGAGGAATTGTTACAGTTTCCATGTAAAGAGGAATTGTTACAGTTCTCCATGTAAAAAGTAATTGTTCCTATTTTGTACGGAACTACAAAGGAACTCAAAAATACCTGCAGATATCATTACATGGCATTGGGCCGAAGGGCGTCAGCTCACAGTCTTCTGGATCCATAACAACAGCTACAACTTTCAGGGCTTACCCGGGTTGGGTTACCTCTCCTCCGACAAAAAAATTATAAAAATCCAACCCAGCTAGGAGATAGTTTACTGGATCACTGCATGAACATTTCTCTTGGAGGCTATTATTTAAGACTAAATTGTCTTTCCTTTAAATGCCCGCGCCTCGGGAATTTTTGTTCTCAAAGAAACACTAGGATTGTTTTCCCCTCATCGATCCCTCTTATCTTGGCCAAACTATTTTTGGTATCGCCACGTTAAGGTTATCACCACGTTAAGGTTATCACCACGTTAAGGTGGAACATAATTTTGGTAACCAGTACTTGGTTCACTGACTCTGACGTCATCATTTTCAAGCATAAATTACTTCATGATATCAGCTCATTGGCTAAGTCTCCGTTCTCCAAGTGGGTTTTAGCTACGTGACATTGGTTAGATCGGGCTATCAATACTTTCTTTTATATTCTTAATCTTCTACCTAGTTCAGGTGAACGTATTCGGTCGAGTATTGTTCATTGGCGGAGTCAAGGTTCACGCTGCAGGGGCGGATCTATAATATTAAGCCGCCCAAATTAAGAATGTTCCAGCATTTTATTTTGTAATTCCTCCTTTATTTGTTGTCACATTTACACTTCTTTCATTGAACATTCTCTCTTGTTAAGTACCTTCACATGTTTTCTTAAGATTATACTGCCTTCCGTTTACTACCTTCTCGATTATTGCTGGTATGCAACTTATTAAACAAAATATTTTGTTTGATCACAATTTCTCCTCTTTTTATCATCTTTCTCGTGATTCTTCACCTTCACCTCTCACTACGAATTTCATTTTTTTGTTTCTTTCTATTACCTTCTGCCATTTCGGTTCTTCTTCTCTTTCTATGTCCCTTCTTGTAAAGTGCATACGCTCCGTTCTTTCCAGTGAATCTTTCCTTCTTTGTGGTATCATATAACTAAAGACGACTATGATAATTATTTGTTCCAAATGTTTGTGACACTTCCCTGTATGTGATAACTCCCTTCACCACACTATTAATGATTTTCTTAGACGTTCCCATATTTTTTTTTATTAATTTGATTGTTGTTTTTTTAATGTAGCTTGATTTGATCATCTTGTTGGTATAAAGTTATAGTTGATTCCAATACGACTAAAATGATATTTAAGTAATAATGGACACTCGGTGCAATGATGATCAGTGATAGCATTGTAAACAAGTATAAGAATAAATATCAGTAACAAATAAGTACTGAATTGATCAATAACAAGAGCACAGTTGAAGTACAGTTTCTCCTCTACCAGAGCTCACTTTAAACTATGATGAAGACTAAATACTTCAACATTCCTCAGTGTCAAGTGACCAGATTCCCCTCTTTCAGAGCTCACTTTGATCTATGATGAAGACTAAATACTTCTACATCTCTCAGTGTCAAGTGACCAGATTCCCCTCTTTCAGAGCTCACTTTGATCTATGATGAAGACTAAACACTTCAACATTCCTAGGTGTCAAGTGACCAGATTCCCCTTATTTCCCTTAATGTTGATTCATCTAAAGTCGTGTTATTTTCTGAATCGGGACCTAACCAAGACGTTAATCGTGGACATTTTGGACCATAATATACAATTCCCATTTTAATGTCAAGGCCTTCTTCGGGGAAGACAATCACCCAATAGTATTTAATACATAAGTAAATAATTACAAAACGAAGGAGTAGTTAGTTGGTAATAACAGTGTTAAACATCCAGTCTATTTCTCTGTTCCCGGGCTATCAGAACAGCAAACTGTAACTAACCCATTCTATCATATATGATATTCTGCATGTTAGTTCGTGTTTTTTGTCTTCATTGAACAATGTCTCTGGCTGTATCCTGAACATTGTTTATCTTTTCAACATTTTCTTTTCTGTCCAGGGGTGAAAAAAAAAAAAACTCAAGACCTGAACACCTCATAACGACTGCACTGAACAAGCGGCCATTATTCTCCGGTACTATAAGTACTCCCACTACCATCAGCACAATGACTCTTTCAGAAGAAAAAAATTGCCGGGGTGTATTTTTCTAATTTGAGAGGGTGATGGAGGAGGTATTTTTCTAATTTGAGAGGGCGAGGGAGGAGGTATTTTTCTAATTTGAGAGGGTGAGGGAGGAGGTATTTTTCTAATTTGAGAGGGCGAGGGAGGAGGTATTTTTCTAATTTGAGAGGGTGAGGGAGGAGGTATTTTTCTAATTTGAAAAGAGGGATGGGTGTGTATTTTTCTAATTGGTTTAACTTTTAAAGGAAAGACAACTTAAAGCCTTCAATAACGTCGCCCTGATATGAACATCTCAATCGGTATTTTTGGCTAAAAAAACTTCCCACAATATCTTTTTTTCCTCACGTTCAATATTGTTATAACTCTCATAATCCTACAACCATAGATATTATTGTTCTTATCACGAGTAATATAAATTTAATTGTTCTATTTTTACAAATTTTCTGCCGGGGAGAGTGAGGATATTTTCTAAATTAGAAGGATGGGGGTCGGGTGTGGGTATAACTTTATAACTTACCGCCCTCCCTGGGCTAATCCCTGAAAGAAAGCCTGCCCTAGCAGACCCCTACAATTGGATAATACTTTTTTTAAAAATATTTTTTTTAAAAATCCACCGTAGTGCTTCAACGAACACATGTTCACTTGCTAGTTCAATTCGACCTGTACAAGCGCTAATATAACGACCTGTACCATCGCTAATATAACGACCTGTACCATCGCTAATATAACGACCTGTACCATCGCTAATATAACGACCTGTACCATCGCTAATATAACGACCTGTACCATCGCTAATATAACGACCTGTACCATTGCTAATATAACGACCTGTACCATCGCTAATATAACGACCTGTACCATCGCTAATATAACGACCTGTACCATCGCTAATATAACGACCTGTACCATCGCTAATATAACGACCTGTACCAGCGCTAATATAACGACATGTACCATCGCTAATATAACGACCTGTACCATCGCTAATATAGCATCGCTAATATAAAGACCTGTACCATCGCTAATATAACGACCTGTACCATCGCTAATATAACATCGCTAATATAACGACCTGTACCATCGCTAATATAACGACCTGCACCATCGCTAATATAACGACCTGTAACATCGCTAATATAACGACCTATAAGATCGCTAATATAACGACCTGTAACATCGCTAATATAACGACCTGTACCATCGCTAATATAACGACCTGTAAGATCGCTAATATAACGACATGTACCATCGCTAATATAACGACCTGTAAGATCGCTAATATAACGACCTGTACCGTCGCTAATATAACGACCTGTAACATCGCTAATATAACGACCTGTAACATCGCTAATATAACGACCTGTAACATCGCTAATATAACGACCTGTAACATCGCTAATATAACGACCTGTACCATCGCAAATATACGACCTGTAACATCGCCAATATAACGACCTGTACCATCGCTAATATAACGACCTGTAACATCGCTAATATAACGACCTGTACCATCTCTAATATAACGACCTGTACCATCGCTAATATAACGACCTGTACCATCGCTAACATAATGCCCATCCATTTGCTAAACAGAACTCATTCCCAACTCTCGAACCCTCAATTATTTTTAACGTTACAGATCTTCAAAATTAATGACACAATTTCATTCATTGAAGCTCTCATCAATAATCGAACATTCTATAGCTGTACCTGTCTCCTTGCATTCTCAGGCACTAATATATTCTGGCCTGAATTGCCGGCTATCGATTTCTCTCGGCTCCCGCTCTGTTTCATCGATCCTTAACCTTGAGTGTGTCAAGCGATAATACTGTAACAACGATTGTTGTTCTGGTTGCTAGGACTCATTGTTGTGGTTGCTAGGGTTGAATGTTCAGGAAGTAGATATTGGCAACAAACTGTATCAAATCACAGTTTACTGCTCTAGTACCCTGTCGGTTATTTTCCTAGCGATAACAGTGGACAGGTCGTGACAGGTTATTAACGTGTTTACAAGGTTGGTAAAAATCGTACAGATTCCTGAGACTCCAAAGGTAAACGTTTTCCCCAGTAAAAAATCGCCGTTGCCATATTCATAAAGTTGTTGCCACAACAAACACCTGTGTACGTTGCGTATCAAATATCAAAGCGTAGAAGCGTAGCGCCGTGTCATTTTAAACTTTCCATTCCAATGGTAAACGTAGCCCCAAAGGCAATGAATGTCGTGTAAGCATTAGTGTTTTAATTAACGAGTGTAGGTATAAGGAATATGGTTTTAGTTCACATTTAGGTGCTGGATTTTTTGTTTACAGAGGAAACGTTTGTACGTAGGGAGCTACGGTAGCTCGATGGTTAGTAAACTCGACTACTAAGGACAAGAAGTCAGGTTTGATCCCGATGGGTGGACTCGTAGGTTCGTCCTGTCTTTAAATGGTACCTCATTATTATGGGAATGTTGAGCGATCTGGAGTGATGCCGACCACACCATTCATAAACATGCCGTTGCTAATTGACAAATATGGATACAAACAACATATCCCCCCATACGCGTTAAGGTGTCGCGAAACCCTTTATTTTTAAAACATTTTTGAATAAGATGGTCACGACCAAGCCAGGCCGCCTTTCTTCTCCCAGGAAAACAAATATTCGTCACCCACAAAAAGAGCTGAGGCGTGAACGCAGATGCCGGTCACTGGAGGACATAACCACAACTTTTTGTGTACAACTGTCTTTAACAACGCGGAGGACATAACCACAACTTCTTGTGTACAACTGTTTTACCAACGCGGAGGACATAACCACATCTTCTTGTGTACAACTGTCTTTATCAACGCGGATGACATGACCACAACTTCTTGTGTACAACTGTCTTTACCAACGCGGAGGACATAACAACCACAACTTCTTGGGTACAACTGTCTTTACCAACGCGGATGACATGACCACAACTCCTTGTGTACAACTGTCTTTACCAACGCGGAGGACATTAACACAACTTCTTGTGTACAACTGTCTTTACCTTCGCGGAGGACATAACCACAACTTTTTGTGTACAACTGTCTTTACCAATGCGGAGGACATAACCACATCTTCTTGTGTACAACTGTCTTTACCAACGCGGAGGACATAACCACATCTTCTTGTGTACAACTGTCTTTATCAACGCGGATGACATGACCACAACTCCTTGTGTACAACTGTCTTTACCAACGCGGAGGACATAACCACAACTTCTTATGTACAACTGTCTTTACCAACGCGGAGGACATAACCACAACTTCTTGTGTACAACTGTCTTTACCAACGCGGAGGACATAACCACATCTTCTTGTGTACAACTGTCTTTACCAACGCGGAGGACACGACCACATCTTCTTGTACACAACTGTCTTTACCAACGCGGAGGACACGACCACAACTTCTTGTATACAACTGTCTTTACCAACGCGGAGGACATAACTACCACAACATCTTGGGTACAACTGTCTTTACCAACGCGGAGGACACGACCACAACTTCTTGTATACAATTGTCTTTACCAACGCGGAGGACATAACTACCACAACTTCTTGGTACAACTGTCTTTACCAACGCGGAGGACATAACCACAACATCTTGTGTACAACTGTCTTTACCAACGCTGAGGACATAACCACAACATCTTGTGTACAACTGTCTTTACCAACGCGGAGGACATAACTACCACAACTTCTTGGGTACAACTGTCTTTACCAACGCGGAGGACATAACCACAACTTCTTGTGTACAACTGTCTTTACCAACGCGGAGGACATAACCACATCTTCTTGTGTACAACTGTCTTTACCAACGCGGAGGACACGACCACATCTTCTTGTATACAACTGTCTTTACCAACGCGGAGGACATAACTACCACAACTTCTTGGGTACAACTGTCTTTAACAACGCGGAGGACATAACTACCACAACTTCTTGGGTAGAACTGTCTTTACCAACGCGGAGGACATAACCACAACATCTTGTGTACAGCTGTCTTTACCAACGCGGAGGACATAACCACAACATCTTGTGTACAGCTGTCTTTACCAACGCGGAGGACATAACTACCACAACTTCTTGGGTACAACTGTCTTTACCAACGCGGAGGACATAACCACAACTTCTTGTGTACAACTGTCTTTACCAACGCGGAGGACATAACCACATCTTCTTGTGTACAACTGTCTTTACCAACGCGGAGGACATAAGCACAACTTCTTGTGTACAACTGTCTCTACCAACGCGTTAATGAATAATGTCTGGCCTGCTTCTGCTGAATAAAAGAAAAAAAAGTAAAGAGCCCCCGTCACGCCAGTGGCGTATAGGGAATATGGTGTTAGTGACCATAAATGTTACAGACCTTCAGCGCATGATTTTTGGGGTAATGTGGCCGGTATTACGCCTGTGCCGCTCCACTTTCCCAGAAAAAAAAATCCAGAACCCATTTAAGGTTGGGTGAACCCGGAAGCTGTCGGTTGGGATCGAACCCTACCCCTTGTTCTTTGTAGTCCAGTTCAGTAACCACTGAGCTATCGCGGCTCCCTTCTGCTGAATAGCTAGCATTCAATCCAGTGCCCTCCTTCCATGTACCAGACACGGTTCTGCTTCTAACATACACCTATTACATCGACATCAGTTATTCGATTTCGTCTTATCGCTGGAAAACATCTACTTAGTCAAATCATCATGATCATTGTTAAAGATGATAACACACAAGTCACCTTCTTATTGTTTTCCCTGTTGATTACTCAATTTAGTCATAGTTTCAGACTATTTGAATGTTCTGCTCTAACAAAAGAAGAAGAGAGACCGAGTTATCAAATTGCCACTGTCTACATTGTTGCCACAATAGAATGAGACTACTGAAGGAATGAAAGGTAACACCAGCCTGGGCGAAATACATCCTAGCGGGGAATCAATTCAGAGGAAGAGGTATACAGCACTCGGAAAAAATGATAAATAAACAACAGAAAAAAAACAATGAACAATATATGGTCCGAAGCAGGATCGAACCCGTACTCCTTGGCACAGCGCCTTGCCACGAAAAGCCGAACTCTAGGGAATATTGCCAACTCGGCTAACTAAAAAATAGCCATCATTGGCGATGTCTTTCACGCAGGTGTTCTCATGACTATAGCATAAGGCTGCTATCACAACTCAAGAATAAATTGTGTATCTGTATTTTTCCTATTAAGACAAGTATCTCCCAGATACGGTAGGGCTGGTACTTACTGAAAACATTTAGGACGAAACAACACGAATAGTAGTTACCAGTGGTTTAGACAGAAGACAAATAATAATAAATCAGCGCTGATTATCGCCTCGGAAGTTTCCCTCTATAATCTCTCTTCTTGTCTACCTTTCAGCTCCCTGTGGAGCATAGGTCTTCAACAAGCACTTTCAATGTCGTTCTGTTTCTTGCCATTCTTTTAAGATCATTCCATGTCTTCCCATCATCTTCATCTCTACTTCTATCTGTCTTCTCTAAGAATTCTTGGTCTTCCTCTTTGTTTTTTCCACTGGGGATTCCAAAAAAGGGCCTGTCGTGTAATACTCTCAGTTGGCTTCCGTAGTGTGTGCCCTATCCAGCACCATGGTCTTCGCTGTATCTCTTTATCCACTGGTATTTGACTGGTACATTTCCATAATTCTATGTTAGTGATTTTTTCCTGCCATTTCCATCCTTTTATTCTGCGTTAGAATCCATGAATGAAAGTCTGTTTCTTCCTGATATCTTCCCTCTATAATAATATTCGTTTATTATTATTTGTCTCCAGTCTACAACCTAACGGGACATGACAACGAAACATCTCACACGACGGTTTCTTGTAACAAGCAGACTTGAGGAGAGGAAGAATGTGACCCACGCTACCACCTTAGAAGAGAAACTGTTTGTCAGAACAGAAACAATAAAAGAGAAAGCAGACTTCAACAGAAAGTCGACACTACCAGTTAGAATGAGTAATAATCTTTGAAAAGTGGTTTTGAATTTCATGACATACTGAACCTTTGTTGAAGATATGTTTCGTATTTAAGAAAATTTGGAACTCCTGCTTCGTACTTTACGCACACTTAAAGCATGCTGAACTGGTGATTCACACTTAAAGCATGATGAACTGGTGATTCGCACTTTATGAACATTTAAAGCGTGCTGAACTGGTGCTTCGTACTTTATGAACATTTAAAGCATACTGAACTGGTGATTCGCACTTTACGCACAGTTAAAGCGTGCTGAACTGGTGATTCGCACTTTACGCACACTTAAAGCGTGCTGAACTGGTGATTCGCACTTTACGCACACTTAAAGCGTGCTGAACTGGTGATTCGCACTTTACGCACATTCAAAGCGTGCTGAAATGGTGATTCGCACTTTACGCGCATTTAAAGCGTGCTGAACTGGTGATTCGCACTTTACGCACACTTAAAGCGTGCTGAACTGGTGATTCGCACTTTACGCACACTTAAAGCGTGCTGAACTGGTGATTCGCACTTTACGCACACTTAAAGCGTGCTGAACTGGTGATTCGCACTTTACGCACACTTAAAGCGTGCTGAACTGGTGATTCGCACTTTACGCACACTTAAAGCATGCCGAACTAGTACTTTTTATTTTAGGAATATTTAACCTATGCTGAACTGGTGCTTCGCACTTTAGGAATACCGAACTGGTGTTTCGCATATTACAACGTTCCGAGGTTCAGTTGAATAGATGGGAGCACACTCGTCGTTAAAGTAGAGTCATTTGGGTTAGATTGTAAGGGGGTCGGGGTCAACAATTGCAACAAATGATTGGTAGAGAAATGGAGAGATTATTGAGAAAGTGTGTTGGAGAAATAGAACTATGAGTGTGAGAGAGGGAGAGAGAGAGAGAGAGAGAGAGAGAGAGAGAGAGAGAGAGAGAGAGAGTGAGAGATTTATGAATTAATCAAAACAAATACTTCATAATCTCTGAAGGGAACAAAATAGTTATATATAAAAATGACAAAAGTTTCAAAATATTCACCAACCTCCATTTTGATGAACAAACACTGTTATCTGATATTTATGTTTGTACTTGACAGTAGAAAACGCGGCAAAGACTGGTAGGGCGGGTCCACATTCTACCTGCACAGACTTGACTTATGAACGTCTGTTTAAAACAATTATATTTCCCTTTGTAGTGTCTACACTCACGTGTGGTTCCGCTATTCCTTGGACAGGTTGTGACATGCATAGCCCTACTGTGTCTAAAATAGACGACACTGGTGTACGCAATTAATAGAAAGATGGAGACCGAAGGAATCACAAGCACTTGTTGTAAGTGACGGATGCATTCTATTGTGCCCTTCATTTTGTATCCTTTACTTTCGCTGTGTGTTTTTTTTTTTGGGAGGGGGGGGGGGGGTGTTCTAACTAATTATTTGTACGATTTCTTTATCTGCACCTTATAATTAATATACACATTTTTTTTTATTTTGTCCTTTTCACCCCCCCCCCTCTCCCTTTTTTTTGCTAACATTTCTTTATATCCCTTATCGGATTGGCATCCACGACGAATCATTGCTAGAATTGTAATTCTTTAACTTTTCCCCCGCATTTTTGGGTTGTCACTGTGACCAGTTCTGACCAATGGAAGTAAATCAAGGACAGTAGACAAATCAATGCAAAGACGATTAGAGGCCACAGGTTTTGGGATTTCTCCGAAAAATGTTGAAAGTTCCCTGGACAGCTAAAAAGACCAATGAGGAAATTTTCCAATAAACCAGCACAAAAAGGGAGCTCCTAAGAAACAGAAAGAAACAATCAACATTTCTCGGACACATCATGGGAAGAGAAAAGTCGGAATACTTGGCTACAACTGGCAAAATAAAAGTAAAGAGAGATCGCGGCCGATAAAAAAGATAAGATACTGGATAGCTTGGTGTCATGGCATGGGAGACAATCAACAACAGCAATGATAAGATGTATCGTTGATAGATATTATTGAAAGATAATTTTTCGCCTACGGCAACCGGTATGGCACATGATGCTGCCTCTGGCCGAATGGATATTTGTTCCTTAGTATGCCACTCAATGAATGACAAGAGGTATGGTTCGATCCCAACCGACGGCTTTCGGGTTTACCAACCCCTTAAATGGGTACCTGATTTTTTTCTTGGAAAGAAAAGCGGCACGGGCGTAATATCGGCCACATTACCCCAAAAATCATGTGCTGAAGGTCTGTAAAATTTATAGTAACTAACACCATATTTCCCTACACGCCACATGGCGTGACGGGGGCACTTTACTTTACTACTTACTTAAATAATACTAATGCTACTACACAAAGTAAAATAAAAAGTAAAGAGCCCCCGTCACGCCAAGTGGCGTATAGGGAATATGGTGTTAGTGACCATAATTTTTACAGACCTTCAGCACATGAATTTTGGGTAATGTGGCCGGTATTGCGCCCGTGCCGCTTTACTTTCCAAGAAAAAATATCAGGTACCCATTTAAGGCTAATGCTACTAAACTAATTCCATATTTTCTCAACTATTTCCACTCTTTAAGCTAACTAATCCTACAGCGTCCTGTCGAAGAATAGAAGTAGCATGTTCTCACACATTTTAAATCGGTGATCCATTTATGTCTCTCAAGTACCCACGAAGAAATGAAACCCCATATTATCGAAATGATCCCCTCATATTGTGCCGTATTATTACAAATAGAATGGTTCATATTTCTGCTCGTTTACACAGCGTGTTTGCCGTCAAGAATAGGCGTGTTCATGCATTTCTTCGTTAGGCACAGAACACGACTTTATTTTCAAACGGTGACCTTATCAGCAAGATCAACAACAAGGCATTAGAAATATTTCGAAACGTGCATTGTGATCTGTGTGCACCTTTCTGGTTGGGCCAAACTCCGTTTATTAAATTTAAGGATTTGAAATAAGCGATTCTTAAAATATAGGATATTTCCCACTCTCCGGGGATTAAGTAAATAGGCCTACTTCAGAAAAATCCTTATGATACCTTGGATAATGAAAAAAAAAATGCAATAAAGCCATATTACAAGATTTAAATATTAAAAAGAACTGGTTTATAACGCCTTTTTACAGGGAAAAATAAAATACTATGGCCACGTCAAAAGATACGACGGGCTGGAAAGAATAATGACGGAAGGCATGGTTCAAGGAAGACGAGGCAGGGGCAGACCAAGAATAGGGTGGTTTCAAGACATCAAGATTTGGCTAGAAACGGAAATTCTTTCAGACATTTTGTTGTGAATGAAATGTTCTGCAAAGGACATGCAACATGATGATAGTGGGATTGAGTGGCGAGGGGATTGTTGGCTTCGCTGGGAGTGGGGAAGCTTCATTCATGAATGTTGGAAGGGGATGCTGGGATTCCTAATTTGGATGACTTCTGATCTTATGTCTCCATCTTGCAATGATTGATAAGCGTGTATGTTCTCATAACCACTTAAATGAGCTACGTCAGTAACAGTTTGCACGACTACACGGTTGTTCATCGTCATACCAGGCCGATCTATAAGGTGAGAGATGGAAAATAGAAATACACATGTATATAAACATCAAATACAAGCCTGGAAAACAGTGAAACGTAACTTTCATTGCAATAGCTTCTGGAGTTTGATGAAAATGAAAGCGAAGAAGTATCGCTTTTTGCCTTCGGCGAATGAACACGGGGTCTCATTATGAGTAAAGAATAGTGACACTGTGTCCTTCCAAGCATGTTGTAAGAGGCGACTAAGGAGGTTGATCGATGGCTTGACAAGCTGTCATTGTAAAAAGTATTGTTATGGAAACAGAACCATAGATTTTAGAAGCAGGGATCTCTGCAATATGTGTCATTTTGACTCGCAAGGTTTCTGTTTTTGAGATTGGTTCTGCCCTATGTGCCGTCTTCGGCTCGAAAGGACAATAGATAGATAGAATGAATACGCCAGGGGGATAGGGCAGTGCCAAGAATTTTGACAGAAAATTTAAAACAAAACATAAGTACTAGAGTCTTAGAAACTAAGTGAACAAAAAATATTTAGCACTTGAAAAGAGATCTCATTAATATAGTTGTATATATGACATTTGGCGTCTTGACTGACGGTTGGTATTAAGTAATCATGATAAATCAGTAGTTTGGTAAAAATTTTAATATCTTAAGCTGAATGCTGCTTTGCTGAACATCTTTTCTCGTGGCTGAAACTGCCATATTTGATAGACAGATCGTGCCACAGATCGTGCCACAGAACGAGCACGATGTATTCGTGGTGCCTGGTCTCGTCTCCTTTTTCCAGTTCTCGGTTAATACCGAGGACGACGTCGACATCCGTGGATCCCAAATCGCCTGCACAGGCGACGTGGATCACGTAATATTGGTGACTGACTAGCAAAGTAGGCTACTGAAGATTGACAGTGTCTGCAGCAGAAGTGGATACAGGTCTTGATGTCTCTACAGTGAGTGCGTTAACCTGGGTGTACTGTCCAGGGCACGCTGCTGTACACAGCAATGAAATAGCCGATAAGCTCGCTGGCAGTTCTGACACTGAGTGGGACTTTACTCTGGACAAAGAGGACATGTGGGAGGGTGGGTGGGACAATTATGTATACAAGGAGAGACTGATTAGTCTAGAGGTGGAAAAGGGATCTGGTCGATATGGAGTGCATAGTGGGAAGATCTGGTCGATATGGATTGCATAGTGGGAAGATCTGGTCGATATGGATTGCATAGTGGGAAGATCTGGTCGATATGGATTGCATAGTGGGAAGATCTGGTCGATATGGACTGCATAGTGGGAAGATCTGGTCGATATGGATTGTATAGTGGGAAGATCTGGTCAATATGGAGTGCATAGTGGGAAGATCTGGTCGATATGGAGTGCATAGTGGGAAGATCTGGTCGATATGGATATCATAGTGGGAAGATTTGGTCGATATGGAGTGTATAGTGGGAAGATCTGGTCGATATGGATTGCATAGTGGGAAGATCTGGTCGATATGGATTGCATAGTGGGAAGATCTGGTCGATATGGATTGCATAGTGGGAAAAGCAGATGCATCTGCAATCAACACTTACAGAAATAGTCAGTCCGCACACGCTTAAAGAAATGCCGGGACGGGCGGTGGTGTGCATATTATATATGACTCCATTAATAGAACAGATTATGGTGTAATGGTGACACCAAGTGAGGAAACTATGATTATGGTGCAATTGGTTATTATTGGTTATTGGTTATGGAAGGCCTCGGCATCACAGCAAACGAATTAAAATCCATAATTGCTCAACCGCCCGTGCCAGTGGAATCATCCGAATTACTAACTTATCTCCCAAACAAAGAAAGGTAACTGTAGTCCCCATCGTAGCAGTCTCAGCACTCGCCAAAAGACATAAGGCGAAACCGCGCAGAAAGTGAACACAGCCAACTGTTCCCTGTCATACGATATCATCATTCATCGTAAACAAGCGGGATATCGAAACAGGATCAAAACGGATGAGACACACAGCTCACGGTGTGCACAGAGCACTTAACTCAGTAGCTCCTGCAACAAGCCGGACTTGGAATATGAGGAAACTGCAAGAAGGAACACTTTTCAGACATAGCCTTCATGGTTCCTGCCGCCTATCCACCACATACCATGGAAGTTCGCATCCTCCCGAAAATGATGATCGTCGTAGCACTTGATGATGTTAGGCCATCGTTGATGACTCCAATTCCAAACATATAGACACACAGTGATGGTAAGTTATCATTTCCAATCCAACAGAAACCACCTGACCTGTAGTTAGTAAAACCACAGAGAGAATATGATTTTGTGACCTTCACTGAGTCGCTCTTAGATGTGAATGTGTAGTTTACACAATGAGAAGTTTTCAACTACAGTGATCCCATTTAAGGCAATTCTGGGATAGCAAGGCAAGTCTCCTTTATAGCAGCAGAACTTGATGATGTTCTCTGCTCCCGTCTTGTAGCTGCAGCCACACAATTCTGATGTCTCATTAACTTGGACATCATTCAAGAACAATTTATATTCGATTTATATTCGAGCCATGGACTAAGCAATGTTTACTTTGAACACCACGATATCTGTTATTGTAGCGAGTTGGCAGATTTTTGAAAATGTATTCAAGGGTTTGAACATAAATGTTTGTTCACAGTTCGTTAACTTCGCTGTAGATAAAGTCTTTATTTGATGGCTTCGTTTGTGACCTTGGTAGCTAAGGACCTAACTTGTGCAAACGGATGGCATTGGCAAGGATCATTTTGAATCTATGAAGTGGGCTCATTTTGTGTTTAACTCAAAGGCATATGTGCCTTTTAACCAAAGCCCTTTTTTGGGGGGACTCAAGGAAGATATCCCCGATGGAAGAATAAATTATGGTGTAATGGTGACACCAAGTGAGGAAACTATGATTATGGTGTAATGGTGACACCGAGTGAGGAAACTATGATTATGGTGTAATGGTGACACCAAATTGAGAAAACTATGATTATGGTGTAATGGTGACACCAAAGTGAGAAACTATTGAGGCTATGATGCATTCTGTTGAGACGTCTTTAGCTGTGTCGTCATACATACTATTAATAGTTCTAATTGTTAGAGGATTAAGAGAGTAGTCGTTGTAGTAATTGTTGTTGTATTAGTAGCAGTATTACTAATATTAATTATAGCAGCAAGATAGGCGAAGAAGTTGACATGTACAAGTGCATCATGACGGGTGTGAACGAAAACCGTTTGGGAACCACAGTTCCAAATCAATAACAAATTTCTTCCACCCACCTTAAACGGCAACAGAAAACAATAACACAAATAGAAGTTATAGAGGGCAGGTAATCCATATGTTTTTTTGTGTACAGAGTTATACTTTAAGGGACAAAACTCAACAACGTGGGCGTACGAATAGTTTCGACGAAAGATCTGTTACTTTACGCGCAGAAGAAGTTACGCGTGGGCGTGGTGTAGCCATGCATGGATTATTTATTAAATACACTATAAGGTAGATTTAACATTAACGCTACATTATGCTTTAGTGACGTTAAAGAAACTCTAAAGAAGAGCTATTAATAGAGAGGGCAAAAGTATGAAGAACACAACAAGAACATAGAAGTGAATTGCCAGATATTGAAAGTTTATGATTTTTGTCATATATGCCGTGTTCGCCCCGGAGGAACCAACGAGCTAAAGTAACAAGTTGAAGTGTTACTGTTAGAACAGAGTCTGGGACCATTTATTGGCCGGATCATAGCGCCATTATTGGTGCGGAGATGTCTGGATTATCGCGCCATTATTGGTGCGGAGATGCCTGGATTATAGCGCCATTATTGGTGCGGAGATGCTGGATTATCGCGCCATTATTGGTGCGGAGATGTCTGGATTATCGCGCCATTATTGGTGCGGAGATGCCTGGATTATAGCGCCATTATTGGTGCGGAGATGTCATGTCTGCGTTATGGGTTTTTCTCTCAATATGTTGTATTCTTGATGTTGTGGTAGCGTGATCTAGAGAACCGATGCTGTGGGAAATCTTGTCGTGACATGGGGGCATCTTGCACGTCATGACATGGGGGAATCATAGGCGTCGTAACATGGGGGCATCATAGGCGTCGTGACATGGGGGCATCATAGGCGTCGTAACTTGGAAACAACATACATGTCGTGACATGGAGGCATCATAGACGTCGTGACATGGGGTCATCATAGGCGTTGTGACATGGGGACATCATAGGCGTTGTGACATGGGGACATCATAGATTTTGTGACATGGGGAGATCATACGCGTCGTGACATGGGGACATATAGACGTTGTGACATGAGGACACCATAGGCGTTATGAAATGGGGACATCATAGGCGTTGTGACATGGGGACATCATAGGCGTTGGGACATCATAGTCGTTGTGACATGGAGACAGCATATACATCGTGACATGGGGACATCATAGGCGTTCTGACATGGGAACATCATAAGCGTTCTGACATGGGAACATCATAGGCGTTATGACATGGGAACATCATACACGTCGTGACATGGGGATATCATACACGTCGTGACATGGGGGGCATCATACACGTCAAAACATGGAGATATCATATACGTCCTGACATGGGGATATCATACACGTCGTGACAAGGAGACATCATACACGTCAAAACATGGAGATATCATATACGTCCTCACATGGGGATATCATACACGTCAAAACATGGAGATATCATATACGTCCTGACATGGGGATATCATACACGTCGTGACAAGGAGACATCATACGCGTCAAAACATAGAGAGAGCATACACATTGTGACATGGAGACATCATACACTTCATGACATGGAGACATCATGCACGTCGTGACATGGAGACATCATAAACGTCCTGACACAGTCATCATACATGTCGTGACATGGAGACATCACATGCGTCGTGACATAGAGACATCACACGCGTCGTGACATGGAGACATCACACATGTCGTGACATGGAGACATCATACACGTCGCGACATGGAGACATCATACACGTCGTGACATGGAGACATCATACATGTCGTGACATGGAAACATTACACTTCCTGACACAGAGACATCATACATGTCGTGACATGGACATGGAGACATCATACACATCATGACGTGGAGACATCATACACGTCGAGACATTGACACATCATAAACGTCGTGACATTGAGACATCATACACGTTGTGGCATGGAGACATCACACACGTCGTTACATGGAAACATCATACACGTCGTGACATGGAGGCATCATACACGTCGTGACATGGAGGCATCATACACGTCGTGACATGGAGGCATCATACACGTCGTGACATGGAGGCATCATACACGTCGTTACATGGAAACATCATACACGTCGTGACATGGAGGCATCATACACGTCGTGACATGGAGGCATCATACACGTCGTGACATGGAGGCATCATACACGTCGTTACATGGAAACATCATACACGTCGTGACATGGAGGCATCATACACGTCGTGACATGGAGGCATCATATACGTCGTGACATGGAGACATCACACACGTCGTTACATGGAAACATCATACACGTCGTGACATGGAGGCATCATACACGTCGTGACATGGAGGCATCATACACGTCGTGACATGGAGGCATCATACACGTCGTGACATGGAGGCATCACACACGTCGTGACATGGGGGGGGGCATCATACACGTCGTGACATGGAAACATCACACACGTCGTGACATGGAAACATCATACACGTCGTGACATGGAGGCATCACACACGTCGTGACATGAAGACATCACACACGTCATGACATGGAAACATCACACACGTCGTGACATGAAGACATCATACACATCGTAACATGGAGACATCATACACATCGTAACATGGAGACATCATACACATCGTAACATGAAGACATCATACACATCGTACATGAAGACATCATACACATCGTAACATGAAGACATCATACACATCGTAACATGGAGACATCATACACATCGTAACATGGAGACATCATACACATCGTAACATGCAGACATTATACACATCGTAACATGGAGACATCATACACATCGTAACATGGAGACATCATACACATCGTAACATGAAGACATCATACACATCGTAACATGGAGACATCATACACATCGTAACATGGAGACATCATACACATCGTAACATGAAGACATCATACGCATCGTAACATGGAGACATCATACACATCGTAAAATGAAGACATCATACGCATCGTAACATGGAGACATCATACACATCGTAACATGAAGACATCATACACGTCGTGACATGGAAACATCATACACGTCGTGACATGGAGGCATCACACACGTCGTGACATGGAGACATCACACACGTCGTGACATGGAAACATCACACACGTCGTGAGATGAAAACTTCATACACATCGTAACATGGAGACATCATACACATCGTAACATGGAGACATCATACACATCGTAACATGGAGACATCATACACATCGTAACATGAAGACATCATACGCATCGTAACATGAAGACATCATACACATCGTAACATGAAGACATCATACACATCGTAACATGGAGACATCATACACATCGTAACATGGAGACATCATACACATCGTAACATGGAGACATCATACACATCGTAGCAGGGAGACATCAAAACATCGTAACATGGAGACATCATACACATCGTAACATGGAGACATCATACACATCGTAACATGAAGACATCATACGCATCGTAGCAGGGAGACATCAAAAACATCGTAACATGGAGACATCATACACATCCTAATAAGGAGACATCAAAAACATCGTAACACGGATGTTTACATGCATCTAGTTTATCAACATTGTGATATTGCTAGTTACGAAACCCACCAACATATCATCACAACACACGGAACATGAACACGCCATCACTAAAGGAATAAACATGGCAAGCAAAAGTTATGGATTAGGTGTGAATATCAAAAAGACTAAAACTATGATCATAATCGAAGAAAATACTCAAAACCTACAAGTGGACATCAAAGTTGAAGGAATAAACCTGGAGACAGTTCAGAGCTACCACTACCTGGACATACTATAACCAGTGATGGAAAATATAAAACTGAAAATAAAAGAATAGGAGTGTCAACAAGTAATTTTAATGTCATGAAAAATATACTAACATCAAAATAAATAACACCAGGACTAAAACTAAGAATAGCAAAAATATCGCATCTTCTCAATATTCCTATATGGTGCAGAGACATGGACATTAGACAAGAAAATAGAACAGAAAATTGAAGCCTTTGAAATGTGGATTTATAGAAGAATAGGTAGAATTTGTATGGAAATAAATCAAAGCAACTATGAAGTTTTAAAACAACTAAAAATGAAAAGAGAACTACTAAACACAATTCAAACAAGACAAATGAGATTTTTGGGTCATGTTAAAAGACACAACAGCCTACTAAAAGTAATCGGGGGGAGGGGGGGGGGGTTAATACAAGGTAAAAGAGGCAGACCATGACTAACATGGACGAGTAACACCAAAAGATGGACAAGTCAGCCTATGACAACCTGCACTTTCAAAGTAAGAGACAGAGCAGAATGGCGCTCCGTGGTAGCCAACCTTCGATGCGGAGATGGCACACAATGATGATGTTTTAAAATGGCGTTAAATTGTCCGCTAAGGCGTCCCACATTCTTTGTGTCGGGCTCTGCGTTCATGTCTTTGTTTTTGTTGACGAGCAATTCCTGAGGTGGCGCATCTCTTTGACTAACTCTTCCCCCCCCCCCCCAATATTTAGACACATTTATTATCCTCGGTGAGTGTCTGTTTGTGTTGCCACCACTTCAAACAATGAAGCCACGTGTGATAGTATTCTTGTTTGAAGTCTCACTTCAGATCACTTTCTTGACACTACTGTCACTCCTGTTCGCTGCTGCTGCATCGGTGCGGTGTTTTCGCCAAAGTTCTCCTTTATATTTAAACTTCAAACGTTTATCCTGACATACGGTAACTCAACTAACAATGCTCTATAATTTCTATCTAAACATTTATCCTGACATACAGTAACTTAACTAACAATGCTCTATAATTTCTATCTAAACATTTATCCTGACATACGGTAACTCAACTAACAATGCTCTATAATTTCTATCTAAACATTTATCCTGACATACGGTAACTCAACTAACAATGCTCTATAATTTCTATCTAAACATTTATCCTGACAAACGGTAACTCAACTAACAATGCTCTATAATTTCTATCTAAACATTTATCCCGACATACAGTAACTCAACTAACAATGCTCTATAATTTCTATCTAAACATTTATCCTGACATACGGTAACTCAACTAACAATGCTCTATAATTTCTATCTAAACATTTCCTGACATACGGTAACTCAACTAACAATGCTCTATAATTTCTATCTAAACATTTATCCCGACAAACAGTAACTCAACTAACAATGCTCTATAATTTCTATCTAAACATTTATCCTGACATACGGTAACTCAACTAACAATGCTCTATAATTTCTATCTAAACATTTATCCCGACAAACAGTAACTCAACTAACAATGCTCTATAATTTCTATCTAAACATTTATCCTGACATACAGTAACTCAACTAACAATGCTCTATAATTTATATCTAAACATTTATCCCGACATACGGTAACTCAACTAACAATGCTCTATAATTTCTATCTAAACATTTATCCCGACAAACAGTAACTCAACTAACAATGCTCTATTATTTCTATCTAAACATTTATCCTGACATACAGTAACTCAACTAACAATGCTCTATAATTTCTATCTAAACATTTATCCTGACATACGGTAACTCAACTAACAATGCTCTATAATTTCTATCTAAACATTTATCCTGACATACAGTAACTCAACTAACAATGCTCTATAATTTCTATCTAAACATTTATCCTGACATACAGTAACTTAACTAACAATGCTCTATAATTTCTATCTAAACATTTATCCTGACATACGGTAACTCAACTAACAATGCTCTATAATTTCTATCTAAACATTTATCCTGACATACAGTAACTCAACTAACAATGCTCTATAATTTCTATCTAAACATTTATCCCGACATACAGTAACTCAACTAACAATGCTCTATAATTTCTATCTAAACATTTATTTTAAATGATGTCTGAGCTATAGACATGTTGTATTTATTCAGGCAATTCTACGTGTTAGTTAGCAATAACATTACAAAGCCACATTTGTTTCACTTAATTAAAGGTCATTTAATGAGAGTTTCATTGTACCTAAAATGGGTTCACCCAGCCTGAAATGGGTACCGGATTTTTTTTTCTGGGAAAGTGAAGGGGCACGGGCGTAATACCGACCACATTACCCCAAAAATCACGTGCTGAAGGTCTGTAAAATTTATGGTCACTAACACCATATTCCCCTATATGCCACTTGGCGTAACGGGGGTACTTTACTTTTATAGCTAAAAATATGTATTTATGCCCCCAATTAGGTCAAAATATGACCTAAACCTAAATGATGGTCAAAATATGCATTTATATGACAATAAAATCAGCGTCAGAAGTGTTCACAGAAGAAATGAAACATGTTGAGATTAACTTAGATTTTAACAATAAATGTCAGGAAAAAATATGACATGTCATAAAAATCCGAGCCCTAGTCATCACTAACCTTTGTTAGTGCGTTCACAATTTGGAAATATAATTTGTTTGCCACCTATCAGGTAATTAGGAAACAATTGCCCTTCTTCGAGATATAGAAATTGATCATAATCCTCGCTTTGTTACTATTAAACATTTTACAGACTATATTCTGGTAATGAACGTAAATGTCAGCGCGTTTAAAAATGTACGTTCATTACGTGCCAGTTCATTCGGGATTTTCTTCAAGGAAACCTGAAATGAGCATTTTAAACGGTCGGGTGGTTGCTACAACAATATGGTCTGTAAAGCTCGTAAATATTACCCAAGCGTGGATTACGATATATTTCTAAATCTTAAAGAAGAAGAAAAATCTGTCCTAATTACCTGAAAGGAGGAAAAAGATTGT
Organism: Megaustenia siamemsis; assembly: GCA_032433765.1. Classification (NCBI taxonomy): domain Eukaryota; kingdom Metazoa; phylum Mollusca; class Gastropoda; order Stylommatophora; family Ariophantidae; genus Megaustenia; species Megaustenia siamemsis. The sequence continues at coordinate 90,907,508 of JAVIAB010000139.1, read as the reverse complement.
GACATGGGGTTGACGATGATATCAAGATGTTATTTTCAACAACTTTTGCTTCACCAATGCTTCTTCTTCTTCTCTCCTTCCTCATCTGCCTTTCAGCGTCGAGGGGAGATATAATTTGCGGTCTTTTGCTCTTCTGTTCTCTGTTGCTGTTATGTTTCCTAGTGCTTCTAATATTCCGTCGATCCATCTTTTCGTGGTCGACCCTTGGGTCTGGTGTTCTCACAACGTTTGTTGAAGTCTCGTTGTGTTGTGTTTTAATCTTTCTGTCTTGTCACGTGGCCGAACCATTTTATTTGTTGTTTCCTTATATATTCTATGGCGGGGGTCTATTCCTAGCTTTTTTCTCAGCTCTTCATTTCTGATCTTATCTCTCAGACCGTAATTAATTCACCAATGCTGAGATGCTTAAACAACGGCAAAGATTTATGACCTCGCTTTAGTGCATCACTTTTATGGCAAATCTAAGATTCGCGAAAACAAGTAAAAACATGACTGATGAGCCTCAAATAATGTACAGTAAAAGTAAAGTAAAGAGCCCCCGTCACGCCAAGTGGCGTATAGGGAATATGGTGTTAGTAAAAGTAAAGAGCCTCCGTCACGCCAAGTGGCGTATAGGGAATATGGTGTTAGTGACCATAAATTTTATAGACCTTCAGCACATGATTTTTGGGGTAATGTGGTCGGTATTACGCCCGTGCCGTTTTACTTTTACAGAAAAAAATCAGGTACCCATTTAAGGCTGGGTGAACCCGGAAGCCGTCTGTTGGGATCGAACCTCCCCTTGTCCTTTGTAGTCCAGTTCACTAACCCTTGAGCTATCGCGGCTCCCATAATGTACAGTGGGTTATAGAAAACAACTCTTGAAAGAAAAACAACGAAACAAAGATTTAAAACAAACAATAACTTTATGCAAAACAAAAACTTATAAAAAACTGACAAGTAAAATATATTGAACACCATATAAAGTGGCATGACACTGTGCTAAAGGTCATATAGGTAGAAAAGGTTAACGCTGGCACTCAAGCGAATAAAAGAGCTATAGATGTGGAAGTAATATCAAGAGATGGACCACTAACAGCCTGGCAGAACCAACCAACAATGAAGAAAGTACAGGTTGTAGGGAATTAGTTGTTAGCAACATCGATCACGTGTAAGCTACTGGCAGGACATGAAACCTGAATTACATTTCTTGAATGAAATATTTACGTTCGACTGCCTTTGAACTCTGCTTTAATGTCGACATCAGTTGAATATTTACCTAATAAAAGGGAATTATTCTTCTTGTTTAGAACCTGGTAGTAACGGGTGCACGCTACGTTCGGTGGCGCGAAGGGAATATGGTGTTTACGTTAAAGGTTCCACGACTTGCAAGACGTATGGGGTTTATGTGGTAGTTACCATATTTGTTCATGACCACAACACATATTTGGATGATGTGGCCGGTATCATACCAAGCGGCCTTTATTTCTCATAAAATTCTCTGGTAACACGTTTTAGAGGCTGAGAACCCTCGGAGCCTTGTGGGTCCAAAAAAAAAAAATCCGATACGCCTGAGAACTGAACTCGGATTCTTCTGACCAAGAAGCGGGCTAACTAACCACTCGGCCACCGAGGCTCCCGTATGGTGTTTAAGTCTCTATATATTTTGCCATAGTACATATACTCTACGGGAGTCGCGATAGCTCAGTGGTTAGTGAACTGTACTACAAAGGACAAGGGGTAGGGTTCGATCCCGGGCTACCGGGTTCACCCAGCCTTAATTGGGTACCGGATTTTTTTCTGGGAAAGTAAAGCGGCACGGGCGCAATACCGACCACATTACCCCAAAAATCATATGTCGAAGGTCTGTAAAATGTATGGTCACTAACACCATATTCCCTATACGCCACTTGGCGTGACGGGGGTACTTTACTTTTTTTTATACACTGAAGGATAAGAAGGCGATTGAAGAAAGCAATTCTCATGCTTCGAGAGTCGGGCATCAGGCTCGTCATTTAGAGGAGAGGATGACTGAGGAGACTCGGGCATCAGGCTCAGCATTTAGAGGAGAGGATGACTGAGGAGACTCGGGCATCAGGCTCGGCATTTAGAGGAGAGGATGACTGAGGAGACTGTTCAGGAGTGTACTTATCAGGGCTCGATCCTGATCGACGGCGTCCATGTTTACCCAACTGTAAATTGGTACCGGATTTGAGGGGGCTGGGTGGTCTAGATGTAGGACGTCGGCCTCAGAACAGGGAAGACCCGGGTTCAAATTCCACCAGAATCGGTGGTAGCATTTTTTTTCTCCAAAAATAAGAAAAATTAATCTGTGGTTTCTTTATAACGTTACCCTCCCCTGATCTCTTGGGTAGAGAGAAGCGATGCCCAGCCTTCTCAGATAACGGCAATAAACAGGAGACCCCATGTGCACTCCCGCACGTTAAAGAACCCTTTGCAGTTGAAATCGAAAAGAGTAGGCCACAAATATTGTCATGAGAAACCTACACCCACCGTGGATCACACACCGTGCTACGGAGTTCGTGCACATGGGCCAGAACTGTTCTCAGAGTTCCTCTAGGCGGGTATCGAAGCACCTATGGATTCGTCGGGTGTGCCGTGATGATGATCCTGACAATAAAATAAATGAATTACATGACAAGACCAACCAGAACGTATATTTTACGTCATGTATAATGATAACATCAGATGGAAGATGCAGCACAGAAATAAAAAGTAGAATAGCTCAGGCGAAAATAACATTTCAGAAAATGAAAAATATCTTATGCAACAAATCTATGTCAATAGAAATGAGAAAGAGAGTTCATCGGTGCTATATAGAACCAGTTCTGACCTATGGAAGTAAATCATGGACAATTGACAAACAAATGAAAAGACGAATAGAGGCCACAGAGATGGGATTTCTCACAAGAATGTTGAAAGTTCCCTGGACAGATAAAAAGACCAATGAGGAAGTTCTCAAAGAGGCCAACACAAAAAAGGAGCTCTTAAAAAACATCAGAAAGAAGCAATCAACATTTTTCGGGCACATCATGAGAAGAGGAAAGTTGGAATACTTGGTTACAACTGGCAAAATAAAGGAAAGAGAGATCGTGGACGACAAAGAGAGAAAATACTGGATAGCGTAGTGTCATGGCATGGAAAACAGTCAACAACAGAACTGATACGATGCACTGTGGATAAAAGATTGTGGAAGGACATGATCGCCAAAGCCAACCGTTACGGCACATGATGATGATGATGATAATGAATGGTGACGATCGGGTATCACCTGTAACACATGTTGACAATACCATGTACAGCTTAGAAGAGCAATGAACGTTCTGAAAGAGGTATTTATTTGCCTACCTCTCGCCTAACAGTCCCACATTTATTTGCCTACCTCTCGCCTAACAGTCCCACATTTATTTGCCTACCTCTCGCCTAACAGTCCCACATTTATTTGCCTACCTCTCGCCTAACAGTTCCACATTTATTTGCCTACCTATCGGCTAACAGTCCCAAATTCGCCCATCTATCTGTAAGTGATCAACACAGTCTTCAAAATAACCTCTAGAGAAAATTAATTTCACTACACACCGGAGTTCGTACTGTGTCCTGTGTCAAAGCACCGGTCCTTGGAAGTTATCACGTTTATTTGATGATTCAGTTCCTGGTTTCGGCAGACTAACCTTTTCTTAAATGTGTTGTTGTTTTCTGCGAACTAATTCGTGTACTTAGAACATGCCTTTCGAATGTTTCTTTTTCAACTAAACTGTTTTATCTCTAAAAGTCATCTCATCATCATCAAGTACCATGCGTGCTGGCGTAGGTGATCATGTCTCTCCACAACATTCAATCTCGACAGTTATTTATCATTTCTGTTGTTGACCTTTTGCCAAGCCATTTTCTTAAGCTGTCTGGTATCTTGTCTCTTTGCGTCTCTCTATATCTTCGTCCCTCAATTTTCAAAGCCGTTACAATATATTCCAGCTGTTCCCTTCTCATTCATCATCATCATCATGTACCCTGCCGGTTGGCGTAGGCGATCATGTCCCTCCACAATCTTCTATCTACAGTGCATCGTATCAGTTCTGTTGTTGAATGTTTTCCATGCCATGACACCAAGCTATCCAGTATTTTCTCTCTTTGTCGTCCGTGATCTCTCTTTCCTTCTATTTTGCCAGTTGTAACCAAGTATTCAAATTTTCCTCTTCTCATGATGTGCACGAAAAATGTTGATTGCTTCTTTCTGATGTTTTTTAAGAGCTCCCTTTTTGTGTTGGCCTCTTTGAGAACTTCCTCATTGGTCTTTGTATCTGTCCAGGGAACTTTCAACATTCTTGTGAGAAATCCCATCTCTGTGGCCTCTAATCGTCTTTTCATTTGTTTGTCTACTGTCCATGATTCGCTTCCATAGGTAAGAATTGGTTCTATATAGCACCGATGAACTCTCTTTCTCATTTTTATTGGCATAGATTTGTTGCATAAGATATTTTTCATTTTCTGAAATGCTATTTTGGCCTGAGCTATTCTGCTTTTTATTTCTGTGCTGCATCTCCCATCTGATGTTATTATTGTGCCCAAGTATTTGAAACGTTGTACTTGTTTCAGGTTTGTCTCGTTTATTTTTATGCTGCATGATGGTGATGATTGTTTCTTCGATATAACCATTACTTCTGTTTTCTTACTGTTCAGACTGAGACCTTTCTTGTTGCTTTCTTCCACTATTATGTCTATCATTTCTTGTAGTTCGTTCTCTGTCTCTGCTATTAAGACTGTGTCATCCGCATATCGCAAATTATTTATGTTGTGACCGTTGACTTCAATTCCTTTTTTGTCTACTATTGATCTCATAATATATTCGCTGTAAAGTGAAAACAAATCCGGCGACAGAACACAGCCTTGTCTGACTCCTTGTTTTATATATTGGAATTGTCCAGTTTGGTTGTTAATTCGTATAGCTGCTGTTTGTTGCCAGTACATGTTTTTTATGATTCGCAGATCCTTGCCATCAATGTTTAATTTCTCCAGCATATTTATTATTTCCACATGCTTTACTTTGTCAAATGCTTTTGTGTAGTCTATAAAGCACATATATAGATCTTTCTTTACCTCTATAGATCTTTCTATCAATGTCCTTAAGATGTATATAGCATTATTGGTGCCCTTTCCTTCCACAAATCCACATTGTTCCTCACCTATTTCTGGTTTTATTTTGTTCCTTACACGTCTCATAATTATTCTTAGTAATATTTTAGTCATATGGCTCATGAGACTAATAGTGCGATGGTCTTCACAATCAGTGGCGCCTGACTTCTTCGGTATGGCTACAAAGATAGATTTTAGTAGATCTTCGGGTATATGTCCAGTGTTATATACGTCATTGAGTAATTTTGTTATGACTTGTACTCCCAGCTCTCCTAATGCATTTTTCTCTTCGATTGTTATATTGTCAGGACCTGGAGCTTTGCCTCTTTTCATGTGTTCTCTTCTCATTACCTAGTCGAAACATGATTGTTTCTTCCTAATTTTGGAATTTAGCTCTCTTTATGCTTTGGCCTCTTTCAGAACGTTTTCGTTACTCTGCTTAGCTGTCCATGGTATTCTCAACATTCTTCTGTAAAACCACGTTTTTACAGTCTCCCGTGATTTTCGTGTCTGTTGTTCTATTGCACATGATTCACATTCATATGTTAAGATTGGCTCTACATAACATTTAAGAACTCTTTTTCTGGTTTCTATTGTCAAAAAATGGATTGCATAGTACCTTCCTCATTTTTTGGAAAGCTGCTTTTGCCTGAGCTATTCTGCATCTCACCTCTGTTGTACATCTACCATCTGAGGTTAAGTTTCTTTTTTAATATTGTTCCACTGGTCTTTATTGTGCATTGCGGTCATGTCTTTTTCTTTATTGCTACTAATACTTCTGTCTTTTTGCTATTAAGGCTGAGTCCTTTATTTTTGCTTTCATTCACTATAATGTCTAACATTTCTTATAACTCATTTTCACTCTGGAGGGGAAGGTACGCCTACCAGCACCAGAGCTGGAAGTTGTTAGCGACCCACAGCTGATGGCTTGCGCCAGGATCGGTGAACCAAAACCATCCAGACCCTGCTCCACCTCTCCGTGGTGCCTCCAGTAACAGACTAACCTATCTAGTCTGGCCAAGCGAGCAGGGATCGAAGAGGGAAGACAACCCGGTACTCAAAAATGTCGTGCTGAAGTAGGATGTGTTGGGCCGAAAGGCGCAAATATAACAGTTATACTGCAAACCACAACACAACGCCGACACGTCCACTTAACGTCCTTTTAAGGACGGATGACGAAGAGGAATTCTACAGTCTACGAATACTCTAGAATACTTTAGTCATCGGGCGAACGCAAGCAAGCATTTTCACTCTTAGTGATTAAGACTGTATCATCAGCATAGTTGTGAGGTTGTCAGGGTCCTGTGGGAGATCTGGCTAGAGACAGAAAATCTTTCACACGAGCTATGATGTGACAGCGTTCGTTCTGTTGGAGAAAGACTAGAGACAGAAATTCTTTTACATAGGCTGTGATGTGGGAGGGTCATGTGGGAGATCTGGCTAGAGACAGAAATTCTTTCACACGAGCTATGATGTGACAGCGTTCTGTGGGAGATCTGATTAGAGACAGAAATTCTTTCATACGAGCTATGATGTGACAGCGTTCGTTCTGTGGGAGATCTGATTAGAGACAGAAATTCTTTCACACGAGCCATGATGTGACAGCGTTCTGTGGGAGATCTGATTAGAGACATAAATTCTTTCATACGAGCTATGATGTGACAGCGTTCGTTCTGTGGGAGATCTGATTAGAGACAGAAATTCTTTCACACGAGCCATGATGTGACAGCGTTCTGTGGGAGATCTGATTAGAAACAGACATTCTTTCATACGAACTATGATGTGACAGCGTTCGTTCTGTGGGAGATCTGATTAGGGACAGAAATTCTTTCATACGAGCTGTGATGTGGCAGCGTTCCGTGGGAGATCTGGCTAAAGGCATAAATTCTTTCACATGAGCTGTGATGTGCCAGGGTCCTGTGGGAGATCTGATTAGAGACAGAAAATCTTTCATACGAGCTATGATGTGACAGCGTTCGTTCTGTGTGAGATCTGACTAGAGACAGAAATTCTTTCACATAAGCTGTGATGTGGCAGGGTCATGTGGGAGATCTGGCTAGAGACAGAAATCCTTTCATACGAGCTATGATGTGACAGCGTTCTGTCGGAGATCTGATTAGAGACAGAAGTTCTTTAATACGAGCAGTGAAGCGGTATTCATTAAGCATTCTGCAAAACACATGCCATATGATGATAATTTAAAATTTGCAGATGGAAACATTGACATTCTCCGGTCGAGCCATTTGATGACAGTACCTGGCTTATCTGTTTAAAGGTAAGGTTCGATCCCAACCGACGGCTTCCGGTTCACCCAGCCTTAAATGGGTACTGTATGTTTTCTGGGAAAGTAAAGCGGCACGGGCATAATACCGACCACATTACCCCAAAAATCATGTACTGAAGGTCTGTAAAATGTATGGTCACTAACACCATATTCCCTATACGCCACTTGGCGTGAATCTTTACTTTTTTAAAAAAAATCTGTTTGAAGAGTAATAACAGCGAGGCAGAGCTTATAACCCACCCACCACAGGCATCCCATTTCTGAGACTTAGTATGATACACAATACTTCACTGTACAGCAACTATATATCTTGTTCCTTTAAGGTAAATGTGGCACTGAGATGTTGATGATGTAGGGTATGTACCTCCCGTGTGTTACCGGGGCCTCATTATGTGGAAAGTAAAGAATAGTGACACTGTGACCTTCAAGGCATGTCGTAAGAGGCGACTAAGGAGGTTGATCGATGGCTTGACAAGCTAGCTGTCATTGTAAAAAGTATTGCTATGGAAACAGAGCCATACATTTTAGAGCAGTGATCTCTGCAATATGTGCCATTTTGGCACACAAGGTTTCTGTTTTTGAGATTGTGGTTCTGCCCTATGTGCCGTCTTCGGCTCGAAAGGACAATAGATAGATAGGGTATGTACAATGGTTTAAATGTACAGCATTAACCGCTGTGCTTTCAAAGTGAGGAGGCAAGTGCTTCTCCTAGCTTTTATTATCGGTAACGATTCACCGACTGTGTGAGCCAGATACCCATTATTTTTTTTTTAATAAACTGAATCAAATGGACGATTGAAAGCGAACCCACTACCATTGAGATGCGAAGCTGATACACTACGAACATGTTACACTATTAATTACGAACAGTCAATCTATGCATGGTAGATCTATTATGATATTATACACAATTAATTTAATTCATTTTCGTCATAATTAAATCCTATCTGCATACCAAGTTCTAGACTGGATCGCAGCTGAACAACCAAATTATGTTGGCGACCCACACCCACATATGAGGGCAAGCAGCGACATTCCGTCCTAACATGAGGTGACTCATGGTACGTCGACACAGCCAGCATTGAGATTAGAAGCACCGCAGCCACTGGCTGGCATGGCTAGTGTTGTGTTTATCGTAGCCATGGTTGCACCAGCGGCTAGCGGTATAAAACTGCGGGAATAATCGACGTTCCGGCATTCAGACCTCACCGCGACGCCTTCGAGTCATTGTGAGCCGGCTTGTTCGCTTGTTTTGTTTTACCAGCGCTCGCTAGCCGTCATTTAAAGTTCTCAAAATGGTGAGTCATTCATGAGTATGTGCACTATTATGTCGCGCAGGGTTTTGTAGGTAGACGTGTACATACTATACTAGGCTAGGTAGGTAGATTATCATTATATAAGACATGGGGTGGGTAGGTTGAAAAGTCGGTTGATATATTATATAGCCATAGCGTGTAGTATAATAATAATGATGGGTAGATAGATGGATTGACAGTTGAGTTTTTAGGTTGGTAAAACTGGTAATAGTAGACGGGTAGAGTGATGACTGAGTTTGATGTGAAGTAGATAGCTGGGGGATAGATAAAGATGCACAAACGGGTGGATATAACCTGCTCTATAAGTCTATGATGGATACAGTGTAGTGTAAGTGTTAAAGTAGGTGAAGTAGACAGTAATAGAGGGAAGCAGAAGTATTGATTAATGTTTGGAAATGGGGAAATGCAGACATTAGACTGAGAATATCAGTCACAGGAGGAAAGGCGGATGAAAAGTCTGTTGCTAAGACGTCCGTGTGAATATTAAAAGTCGCGGAGGTTTAGGCTTATCTAGACTTTTAGAGTGAGACTTGATCTGGATAAAACAGTAAATGAAAAAGCTCTAACTCTTGCAATTTAAATCATTTGATTTCTCCAATTATATATACTATAATAAATATTATAATTAGTATACAACAATCAATAATCCTACACTACTGACTCCTATAATTGTGTGATATACTAAATATACTTTTGATTTTGTTATTTTACTTGGCTACATTCCCTCACCCATTTCCCCCCCACCCCCCCCCCCAAAAAAAAAGAAGTGTATTCACATTATTCACTGTTAATAGTTCTTACATTATTAAAATAATTTCCATTTTAGTGGAAGATTAGAGTGCAACATTCCAGGTATTGCTATTTTTGTACAAACAACAACAGTGTTAAACATTTGCAAGGATGCTCCTCAAGAAAATCTACAAAAACAACCACTAGCAATTACAGAATATAATAATAATAAGTTAAACCTCAGATAATAAGTTAAACCTCAGATAATAAGTTAAACCTCAGATAATAAGTTAAACCTCAGATAATAAGTTAAACCTCAGATAATAAGTTAAACCTCAGATAATAAGTTAAACCTCAGATAATAAGTTAAACCTCAGATGTTACTTTTGTATCACGGATTAAAACAGCGCATAAAAATATCACATTGAAGAATGCAGGGAATGCAGCAGATGGAAAGTAAACATTGGAACACACTAACAATGCCATATTTCTGGGGCTAAAAATAAAACGGAATTTTTAAACCTGAAAGGCAAAAAGGAAATTGATCAGAAGTCATAGAATGTGTGCCATGATAGACATTCTCAGAGAATGTGTGCCATGATAGACATTCGTTTGGGAAAGCTGTGAACCTGTCTTACTGTTGTCCTTGTAAAAATGTTATTTCTTAGCATTTATGTCCATGCTTATTGTAGATAACAACTGTCTTTACTTTACCATTATTTCAGGGCATAATTCTCTCTCTCTCTCTCCCTCTCTCTCTCTCTCCCTCTCTCTCTCTCTCTCTCTCTCTCTCTTTCTATATATATATATATATATATATATATATAAACTTGAAAAAAAAGACTGTAAAAGAATTTAACTATGTGAAATTAAATTCACCTTTTTTTTAGTACAAGCCTAACATGAAATAGAAAATCAATTATTTCAGCTGTATTTTTTTCATATGAATGTTTATGCATGTTTTAACTGACTCAAAGTATTCAATTGCTTCTTTCATGGGATTTATGCACATTTTATATTTTAAAAAAAATATCCTAGAGTTATTCACTGATAAATTATTATAAACATGATGACAGCTGACAAGCTTCTAAATTTATTTATTAATTCATCTCATCGGGTTATGGGAACTGTTACAATAAGGCCATTGTCGGTATCAGCAATTTCAATTTTTTAAATCTTCAAAACTTTATGAATTATAACAGATTCTCAAGTAGGCCTCAAATAATGGCAACAAATATTGATAAAACTATTGATCTTAAGATATCATCTATTTAAGTGTAGAGGCTTGGGAGAATATATTTAAGTTCCTTGTCATTAACAACTTCAGAGAGATGGGAGGAATGAAGGAATTTGAAGAATTGTGAAGCTACATCACTGCCTAGAATGTGAGCACATGAGTTGAAGATTGGCATTTCTAGAACAGAGAAGTTTCCTTGATGAAAGAAAGCAATTTTAAAATGAACACAAAGCTGGCCCAGTTGGTTGCCACATGTCGATGAACAATTTCATAAAAGATCTGAGCACATGTGGATGTGTCCAAAGTACAGTTATGATGATCCTAACATAATATAGCATTTGAGTTCCTCTTTCTGTTTCCTAAATACCCAGTACTCAGTTAAAACAGTCGTGTTCGACCAGGTGTGGACAGTCGATTTGATCGGAAGTGTTGCACAGATTAAGTGTAATTATTTGTGGCCAAATATATTGTAAACCGCCAAGTTCAAGGCAGCAGGAGCTCGACTCATGGAGAGGTCATGACTCCCAGGCAAGCTCACCTTCCCTAGAGTGTCGAAGAAGCTAAAGTGCTGAAACACTTGCTCGACAGGGTCAGCTTCTGATGATCACATTACCTCCTGCTTTGAAGATCTGTATCAAGAGTTTCCTAATATTTATTTCTATATGCAATCTTAAATTGGCTGGTTCACTTGTTTTTCCTCTTTTTATTATTTATATTAAACTCATTAACTCAGGTGAAAACTTTAACAACTCATTAGCTCAGGTGAAAACTTTAACAACTCATTAGCTCAGGTGAAAACTTTAACAACTCATTAACTCAGGTGACAACTTTAACAATTCATTAATTCAGGAGAAAACTTTAACAACTTAACTGCACAAATAAAATTATGGTAAGACTACACTCTTAAACCCACATGCAACCCTTTAGAAATACAAATGTAGCCCTAAGGGTACAAGAACACAGGTTGAGAATCCCTGGTCTACATGCATTGTGACAGAATAATGTAAATTATTTCCATTTCTGTTCAGTTAAGCCAAAGAGAAAGACTTTATTAATATGAGTGACTAAATATAAAGGTTCCTCCACATCTTCTGCAGCATGTTTCATGATAATACTGATATTCTATATTTTGTTTGATCTCCTGCATCTCTTTGATTTATCAAGAGGTAACTTGATTCAAAACACTTTTGTCATATAAACTTATAAACACAGAGTTAATTTAGAAAACAAAACAAATTACATGTTAAGCTTGCGACTGAATCACAAGAAATAGTTCCATCCTCCTCCCATCTATTCCATCAACCACATCTGTGATCTGTCTGAATCACAAGAAATAGTTCCATCCTCCTCCCATCTATTCCATCAACCACATCTGTGATCTGTCTGAATCACAAGAAATAGTTCCATCCCTCTCCCATCTATTCCATCAATCACATCTGTGATCTGACTGAATCACAAGAAATAGTTCCATCCTCCTCCCATCTATTCCATCAACCACATCCGTGATCTGACTGAATCACAAGAAATAATTCCATCCTCCTCCCATCTATTCCATCAACCACATCTGTGATCTGACTGAATCACAAGAAACAGTTCCATCCTCCTCCCATCTATTCCATCAACCACATCTGTGATCTGACTGAATCACAAGAAATAGTTCCATCCTCCTCCCATCTATTCCATCAACCACATCTGTGATCTGTCTGAATCACAAGAAATAGTTCCATCCCTCTCCCATCTATTCCATCAATCACATCTGTGATCTGACTGAATCACAAGAAATAGTTCCATCCTCCTCCCATCTATTCCATCAACCACATCCGTGATCTGACTGAATCACAAGAAATAGTTCCATCCCTCTCCCATCTATTCCATCAACCACATCTGTGATCTGACTGAATCACAAGAAATAGTTCCATCCCTCCCATCTATTCCATCAACAACATCCGTGATCTGACTGAATCACAAGAAATAGTTCCATCCCTCTCCCATCTATTCCATCAACCACATATGTGATCTGACTGAATCACAAGAAATGTTTTCATCCCACCCCTTCCTTTCCTTATTCCACAAACCACACACACACACCTATTATCTTTCTTTTCATCATTCAGTACTTAAGTTGTACACTGACCCACAGTACTTCAGTTGTACACTGACCCACAGTACTTCAGTTGTACATTAACCCACAGTACTTCAGTTGTACACTGACCCACAGTACTTCAGTTGTACATTAACCCACAGTATTTCAGTTGTACACTGACCCACAGTACTTCAGTTGTACATTAACCCACAGTACTTCAGTTGTCCACTGACCCACAGTACTTCAGTTGTCCTCTGACCCACAGTACTTCAGTTGTCCACTGACCCACAGTACTTCAGTTGTACACTGACCCACAGTACTTCAGTTGTACATTAACCCACAGTACTTCAGTTGTCCTCTGACCCACAGTACTTCAGTTGTCCACTGACCCAAGTTAAAGTCTAGCTATGGCACAGACAGCTCTGGCGAGCATCGCTGACAATTTTAGCCATGAAGAAACCAATAAATCAATACAACACTGTCTGCTAGAATGTCCAGCCCCTAGCTCTGAAACAGACAAAAATCCATTGCTGTGATGTTAAGCAGCATGACTCATCCAGGAAACTTAGTCCTTGACATTGAAAAAGGTGCACTTCAGGGAGTTCATTTCTGACCTTTCAAAAAAAAACATGTTTACATGGTATGTTTAATTATGTTATTTATTTAAGTTTGGTGGATTTTTCTGCAGTGACTGGGTTTCATTTCTAAATTTTAAATGTAGTTTTTTCCTCTGACTCACATGTTTATCATCCACTTTGTGAGATTGTTAATATTTTTCTGTGGAACTACATCATTATGCCATTTCTTGTAAGGTTTCATTCCCTGTAGCAGGTCAGGATGCATAATCTGCTGTAGCAATGTAAAATGTAAACCTCACAATGTTTACAATATTCAGAGGTACAGTGAGCTGTAGGGAAACTATTCCTCTTTCTCTCTGTTATTACCTCCCCTAACATAGTGAATAGTGAGCCAGGTACCTATTTTTACATTTTGGTTAACTAAGGTATGTCCCTTTAAAATTGAACTGAATAATTTCCACAGTTTTCTGTTGTTCAGAAAATTAAAGGTGGGAGCTGTATTGCTAATTTTGCACCTGTTTTTATTCTTGGGAGAAGGGTGCATCAACATATATAATGTTGTAGGAATGTGGAATTAAAAATTTCTCAGAATTTACTCTTTAACGCTAGACTAGATCAACACACATAACGATTAGAAAATAGAGTTGCCCAACTATTTTTATTCACCAATAACTGAATGTCCAACATCGGCAAGATTATGTCTTTAATTTGATATATATATATATATTTTTTTTATTTTTGACAAGTTTTAGTTAAAGCAAAATGTGAGAATAAATAAAGGTTTGAAGTTGATAACATTATGTAGTCCAGTCTACGTACCTGAAGTCATATAATTCTGCTTAAATGAGGAAAATAATTCCAAGGATGAATCAATCAAGCCATGCCTTTAGATATCAGTGCCCTCCACATTAGACTCACCTTGATGTAGATGGAGAGCTTGTACACCCCCAGGATCCAGGGTGCTATGCCAGCGGGAGCTTAGCTCCTGGCAGGGTCACTCAAGCTGAACAGGTCCTTTGTGAGGGGCCACACAAACAATTTTGTCAGAGAGAGAGTCAGGAGTCCTAGTCTAGATGAGCCATAAGAAGAAGATATGAGTGAAGATATGAGTGAAGACATGTATTGCCTTCTTTAATTCTTCTAATGAAGAATATAACATCTGCTTAGCTGAAAAGTGCCCATCAGGAATCGGATACACAATCGTTAAGAGGTGAAGCCACGGAGCAAACACTATACCACTTTCTTCCCCAAAGTAACAGACAATTGAGAACACTTTCATCAAGCAAATTCACACAAAAATACACATTCACTCTTTCTGTACGGAAGCTTTTTATCAATGCAACAGAAGAGATTTCAGAGACAAAATTGTTCATGGTTTTAAGAATCAAACTACATATTTATATTTATCTAACATATAACATATTATATATACATTTTTAGATAATTAAACAATGAATTAGATTTCATCAATACCAAGATGATGCAAGACATATAAAAAGGATATATATTTTGATGACAGTTTACACTAATGAAATTGAGAGTGACGCACTGTGTGGCAAAACGTATGCGGCCCGAAATCAATATGGCGTACAGTGCGGTGAAACGTACGGAAAGAGTTAAGGAGTGAAAAAATTGGTGATGAAAATTGTGTTGAAAACAAGAACCATAATTAGCCTTTGCTGTTACTGGCTATCACTGGCTATCACAGGCTTCACACAACACGATAAGTTTTGGTAACACTTTAGGACTCCCACTCTTCCTTCGAAAATAACATAAGCAGAAATGAATTACACACATGCTACAAAAATAACATAAGCAGAAATGAATTACACACATGCTACAAAAATAACATAAGCAGAAATGAATTACACACATACTACAAGAAGAGAAAAGATAATTTTCTGCTCCACTTCTACTGTCATTTCTATTATATTTTTGTGTCACCTATTTGCTATCTTCATTTTACATTACTTTATTTTATTATCTATTTTTCATCTTCACCTTAATTAATTAACAGTCTCGCTGTATACATTCACTTCCATTACTTTACACTCACATCTATCTATAACCTTCAATTACATTACATTCATTCATATTTTATTACTTTTACATTCATTCCACTTTAACACATAAATGGTAGGTGAATGTAATAAAATGAATATGTAGGTAATTAATTGGGGTAAAAATATTGTAATTGATGTAAAAGTAATATTTGAGATGAAAGTGGAATGAATGTAAAAGTAATAAAATATGAATGAATGTAATGTAATTGAATGTTAAAGATAGATGTTAATGTAAAGTAATGGAAATAAAAGTATACAGCGAGAATGTTTTTCACTGTCATATTTTACCTTAATTTCCATGAGACTTTCATGACATTATTTACACTTCCCTTGATTACTTCACCTCAAATATTTTACTTTGATTCCCTTCAGCGTGAATGTATCTCCATCCATGTTGGCCAAGCTGGAGTCCAGATGGGCAATGCTTGCTGGGAGCTGTATTGCCTGGAGCATGGAATCCAGCCTGATGGGCAAATGCCCTCAGACAAGACCATTGGTGGAGGTGATGATTCCTTCAACACTTTCTTCAGCGAGACTGGAGCTGGCAAACATGTCCCTCGAGCAGTTTTTGTTGATCTTGAGCCAACTGTTGTAGGTGAGACTTGCAAAACTATTTTTATTACATGAAATTTGTTGTAGATAACATTCAGAAATTACAAGTATTTGTTATAATCAATTACTAAACCAATTATACTTTTCTATTGCTTGGGTTTTCTCGTAAGATAGTTGTGCAAATAATAAAACAACAAATCAGAAACATTTGCTATTAAAAGGTTGAGATTCCCACCCCTGCATTGGTAGGTATATTTGGAATATGGTGTTAGTAACCATATTTCTCCATAACAACTGCACATTTTTTACCTGATGTGGTTGGTATCACACCAGACCACTTTTAATTCCCAGAAAAATCTCTGGTACCTATTTTTAGAGGCTGGGTGAACCCTAATGACTTGTCGATCTGAAACAAAAATCAGACAATTCTGGGAACTGAACCCTGATCCTTCTGATCAGGAGGTGAACAAACTAACCACTCAGCCTCTAGGTGAGCAAACTAACCACTCAGCTCTAGGTGAGCAAACTAACCACTCAGCCTCTATGTGAGCAAACTAACCACTCAGCCTCTAGGTGAGCAAACTAACCACTCAGCCTCTATGTGAGCAAACTAACCACTCAGCCTCAGGTGAGCAAACTAACCACTCAGCCTCTAGGTGAGCAAACTAACCACTCATCTATTGAGGCTCCATTGGCTTTTGTTGTGAAGGTATATGATTAGACACATTTAACTAATTATATCTGTTGATCATTTATCTTCTTTCATAATGGACAATTTTTAATTTGTAGAAACAATTTTCTGATATGATGGTCATTGAATCATTTAAGAGTTGTTATATTCCTCACAGATGAAGTTCGAACTGGCACCTACCGGCAACTATTCCATCCAGAGCAGCTAATCACTGGCAAGGAGGATGCAGCAAACAATTACGCACGTGGCCACTACACTATTGGAAAAGAAATTGTTGATCTGGTCCTTGACCGCATCAGGAAACTGGCTGACCAATGCACTGGGCTGCAGGGGTTTCTTATTTTCCATTCCTTCGGTGGTGGAACTGGTTCAGGCTTCACCTCCTTGCTCATGGAACGTCTTTCTGTGGATTACGGCAAGAAATCCAAGCTAGAGTTCTCCATCTATCCTGCTCCCCAGGTATAGTAAATGCTTGTATAGGCAATAAATCATTAAAGACACTAATATATTACCAACCTTCTGACAAATCATGATTGCATGCTACCAACCGTCTGTCAAGATGCCAAATTATGATCTGCTCATCTAAAGTACTTCTTTCATTTAAAAATAAAAACTTATAAATTGTCATTACTTTTGTCAGAGAAAAGTTTTTTGTTGAAGTAAATAAGGAGGTAGCCATGATAGCTCAATCGTTAGTGAACAGGACTACAAAGGACAAGAGGTCAGGTTTGATTCTGATTGACGGCTTCTGGGTTCACCCAGCCCTAAATGGGTACCAGATTTTTTTTGGTAAAGTAAAGCGGCACAGGTGTAATACCGACCACCTTACCCCAAAAATCATGTGCCGAAGGTCTATAAAAATTATGGTCACTAACACCATATTCCCTATAGGTCTCATGGCATGACAGAGTACTTTACTTTTACTTCTTTTTTAATAAGAAGGAGATTTCATCATGTGCTACAGTTAAGCCAAAAATAGGTACAACCAGCCTATGCCACTGTACACTGGACAATATGACTACAAAACATGTTCTACAGAATTGCCCCCAGTACACAGACCTGAGAAGAGCAATGTGGCCCACGCCCACCTCCCTGGAAGAAAAACTATATGGGGCAATCGATTCGCTTAAACAGACAGCTGACTTCATGAGAGAGTCTGGAATCCTACTCTGATTGAGTCTTGATCGAAGAGAGAGAAAGAGAGAGAGAGAGAGAGAGAGAGAGAGAGAGAGAGAGAGTTAAGCAAAATGGCATTGCTTCAAAAAATGAATTGAAGAATTTTATTAGAGGAGGGGTAGGTTAGACTTGACTGTGTAGTTCTTTAAAAATAATGGTGTTCCTGTCTGATGATTACTGGAAGAAGAGGAAGGTATATATCATTTTCAGTTCTGAATGTTCACTTCAGCAAAATGTCTTGATTAATTGGTCTAGTAAAGATAATTCCTTAGATCTTTGTAAATGGTCTGAGAAAGAGGGGTAGGCCAAAATAAAATTAACAGAATAAACAGACTATGACTAAAAAAATCCACATAAAGATTTGCATCAGAGAAAAATGGAAGAAAGAGGAATCAAATAAACATTGCTTGAAAGGCCAAGACAGTCAAGATAGTTTTTACTTTCGTTAAATAAGACTTAAAAGTATTAATTTTGCCTTCAACTCTTTTAGAATATCTGTATGGATTTTTGTTCTTCAAAATTGTAGGTATCCACTGCTGTTGTTGAGCCATACAATTCTATCCTGACAACTCACACCACTCTGGAGCACTCTGACTGTGCCTTCATGGTGGACAATGAGGCAATTTATGACATCTGCCGTCGTAACTTGGACATTGAGCGCCCAACCTACACCAACCTGAACCGTTTGATTGGCCAGATTGTATCTTCCATCACTGCCTCCCTGAGGTTTGATGGTGCCCTGAATGTTGACTTGACTGAGTTCCAGACTAACCTGGTGCCCTATCCACGTATCCACTTCCCACTGGCCACCTACGCTCCTGTCATCTCTGCAGAGAAGGTACATTTAATATAAATTTCAGATTATAAGTGTAAAAAGAGCTTATAATTAATAAAATGTTTTAAATATGATTTTACAATACTGTCACTATCATGACAATCTTTCATCGCCATCATCAAGTACCATGCCTGCTGGCTTAGGTGATTTAGTCTCTCCACAAATTTAGATCTCAACAGTTATTTATCATTTCTGTTGTTGACTTTCTGCCAAGCCATTCTCTTAAGCTGTCTGGTACCTTTTCTCTTTGCTTCCCTCTATCTCTTCGTTCCTCAAATTTCCTAGTTGTTACAATATATTCCAGCTGTTCCTTTCTCATTGCATGGCTAAAAAAATTATTGTTTCTTCCTAATATTGGATATTACCTCTCTTTCATGATACATGTTGTAAAATAAAGCATGTGCAGACTTTACCTTGTCTTCATGCAAACTATCAATGTGCTTTTTTACCTCACTCAGATTATAATGTATTTTTATATGATTCTTCTCTAAGCCTTTTAATTAATTCATTATTGCTATTGATCTAAACGTATTCCATTGAAGGTAATACCTATGTACACACAGTTTAGTTAATTTTCAATTAAAAAATTATGTCATAATTATTATTATGCTATTATTCTATAAAAATTTGGTTAGTGACCTCCACATGTGCTATGAGAAGTATTCATTTGAAATATTTTTGTGGATCTATGAACTTAATAGTACTATGTTGCTTGTAGTAAAATTTCAAGTATTTGTTTGTTTTAATCTGTAAATGTGTTTTTTTTTCAACGTATAGCTCCAATATGTTTTGTGACTGAACTGTCAATTCTTGAACCCTATTAATGGATTTCAGGGTATTCCCTTTCCGGCTAAAGAAGTTAAAGCTTATCACTCTGAGTGGATAATACCTTACTGTGTCTTCTCTATCAGCATGTCCCACCACTGCAGGTGTGCAACAATCTTCTTCAAACTTGCCAGTCTGTGCTAACACAGACTATTTCTGGGAAATCCTAAGGAAGAAGCTAAATGGTGTTCTTGATTAGATTTAGTATACTGAACCAACCAACTAGCTGATTGGCCAGTGCCCAATTTTTCTTCTTCTTCTTTCTTTCAACTCCCTGTGGAGCAAGAGTTTGTTCAACAAACACTTTCCAAGTCGTTCTGTTTCTTGACATTTTTTTAAGATCATTCCATGTCTTCCCCATCATTTTTCCGCTTCTATCTGTCTTTTCCAAGAATACTTTGGTCTTCCTCTTTGTCTTTTCCCCTGAGGATTCCAAAAAAGGGCCTGTTGTGTAATACTCTCAGTTGGCTTCCGCAGTGTGTGTCCTATCCAGCGCCATCATCTTCACTGTATCTCTTTATCTACTGGTATTTGACTGGTACATTTCCATAATTCTATGTTAGTGATTTTGTCCTGCCATTTCTATCCTTTTATTCTGCGTAAGAACAATTTTTATTCTTTAATATCATTTCTAGCACAAGAAGTGGGCTTGTTATTTAATATTTTCTGTAGCATATTTATTATTCTCTGCGATTGGTAGGCTTACCATGAGCAGCTGTCTGTTGCTGAAATCACCAATGCCTGCTTTGAGCCTGCCAACCAGATGGTGAAGTGTGATCCTCGCCATGGCAAGTACATGGCCTGCTGCATGTTGTACCGTGGAGATGTTGTGCCCAAGGACGTCAACGCTGCCATTGCCACCATCAAAACGAAACGCACCATCCAGTTCGTAGACTGGTGCCCCACTGGCTTCAAGGTAGGCATTTTTTAAAGAAGATTTTATCACTATCATCATGTGCTAACCCAACAGGAAATTTCTTACCTTTGTATTGTCTACCAGTTTTGTTGTTGACTTTATTCCATTTTTTATTGTTAGGCTGAGATATATCTGCCTCTCTGTTATCTTCTGTCACTTCTAAGAAGTTTGTTTTGTTTTTGTTACAATATGTTCTAGAATTTCTCAATAAATATTATGTTAAAAAAATACATTTATTTAGTTTTACTGTCTGTGACAATTTTTATATGCACACTGATTTATTTTCACACAAAAATATTTGTTTTCTTAACTGTCCCCAGTATTCTCAATGTGTTTCTGTAAAACTTCATCTTCAAATGATCTTGTCTATCTAATAAATGTCCATGATTCTTATCAGTCTGATAAGGGTAGATCAATAAAACTCATAAGGGTTTTCTTTTGCATGAACTAGCAAAACTTTTTACACAGGTAGAGTTTTTGTATTCTGGAATTTGCTTTTTATTTATTTTTGTTCTGATCTGCACAATAAAGGAGTGAAGAAATAAATCCAACTTTAATGAACCAAAGTGAACCATGGGACAGTTCTCCAAAGCAAACCGAGTGCACTCATAAGAAGAGCATGAGATCATACCTGTAATATGGACATTGTTAGCAGTAGAATGGTCAGGGGAATTAACTGCCACAGAAGTACTAGAAATAAGTGAGATACTAAGGACATGTTCACAAAAACAATCACCTATGCATTTACACATTTCAGCAATGTAGGTCTTCTGGCAGCATCTACAAATGATCATATATCTAATGATACCCGAGACGGATGTGAAACCCTCTCTAATCTCAAAACTGTCATTTGGAAATTCAGCCTGGTAAAAATATAGGCATGTTTTGCAGACTGGACATCTGTCTGTGTGGAAGTGTTCTGCATTGGCATGCGTAGAGTTCTTTTACTCAGGATGATAACTGCTTTATTTGTTCACAGTTCTGAGGCCTTTTTTCTTAATCTTATTTCAAAAATTCAAAATAAATCATTTTATTTTTCACCACTTCAATTTAAAGTCTTCATTTTTTTATATAAAGTATTCTCTATAATTCTAGTCTTTAGGTATAAGTTGCATTTTTATTTCTACTGTTTGTTCTTTATCACGAACCATGTTTGTTCTTTATCATGAACCAATAAAGCAGAACAAAAGTAATTTATATATGTTCAATCAAAGGTGGGAATCAACTATCAGCCACCAACTGTTGTGCCTGGAGGTGACCTGGCCAAGGTCCAACGTGCTGTCTGCATGTTGAGCAACACAACGGCTATTGCTGAAGCCTGGGCTCGTCTTGACCACAAGTTTGACCTTATGTATGCAAAGCGTGCTTTTGTACACTGGTGAGTAGATAGCAGACATGACAATATGTTAATCTTGTGAGAAAGGAAGGACTTTGCTGGCCAGTGATTTGAATATTTTTCTCACTTTGTCATTACTTGTGCAGTTTCTTTAATTTGATGTGTATAGTAGTAAATATAAATCTAATAGATGAAATTGCAAATTGTGACAGAAAGTGAAAAAAATAAGCCTGACCCTGAACATCAAAAAGACAGAAACTACAATAATTATCAAAGAAGGCAGACACACAAGAATGTAGAGTAAAACTAAATGGAATAATTTTGAAACAAGTGCTTAGATTCACATACGTGGGATCAATAATAACATCAGATGGCACATTCACTGCAGATATTATAAGCAGAATAGGACAAGCAAAGACAGAATTCCATCGAATGAAAGACATGCTATGTAACAAATCATTGTCAAGTAATGTTAGAAAACGTGTCCTACAGTGCTACATCGAACCTGTTCTACTATATGGAAGTGAGTCATGGACGATAAGTAAGACAACACAAAGAACATTTGAGGCAGATGAAATGTGGTTTATCAGAAGAATGTTACGAATTCCATGGATAGCAAAAATTACAAATGAGGATATTTCACTTTAAATCAGTGGTTTTATTTCCATGGCCTCACACTTCACTATGTTCTAAGTAGTGAGATTCAATATCTAGGCCACTTTGATATTGGTGGAAAACAGGAGGTACCATGTCCACTCTGCACATGTTAAAAAAATCTTGGCATTTTGAAATTGGAAAGAGTGGACCGCAAATTGCTGCTGACCAGGCAAACATGATAGGAAAAATCTAACCAACAAAAGCTCTCAACAATAAAAATAAGAGTACCTCTGAAGTTGGAGAATATTTGCCTGTTTGGCAGGGGACACTTGAGTACATGGCTGTCTGTGTGAAGAATTAGAAAAAGTGATATTTACACAATTTTCAGCCCCTCAGAACTTTGCAACAGATGAAGGTCAAAGCCAAGTTCAAGACTTGAATCTATGTCTTGGCACGCAAGTTTTCACCCATCTGTGCTCAGTGGCCTATCCAGAGATGTTCAGAGACTTCTGTATAGTGTCACTTCAAGCATCAAAACGTTACTCACCTTCCCAGAGTACTGAGTTGACCGTGGGGGTATTTTTTTTTCCAACCACAAGTACAACTTACACTGCTTCCAGTAGGAATCAAACACAGGTTGTCCTTCCAGTGGGAATCAAACACAGGTTGTCCTTCCAGTAGGAATCAAACACAGGTTGTCCTACCAGTAGGAATCAAACACAGGTTGTCCTACCAGTAGGAATCAAACACAGGTTGTCCTTCCAGCGGGAATCAAACACAGGTTGTCCTTCCAGTAGGAATCAAACACAGGTTGTCCTTCCAGCGGGAATCAAACACAGGTTGTCCTTCCAGCGGGATTCAAACACAGGTTGTCCGATCGTTGGTAACCCAGTCGGGTGGTTTTCCTAACTAGGCTACCGAGGCCCCCCTATGCTACAGATACAATAAAGCTGATGTTGTAAACAAATGAATGCAGAAGCAATTTAATCCCCTTAACCATCTTTCTTATCTTTATTCCAAGTATTTAAAATATGCACTGTTTATTTAGTGTTTGTATTTACACAGTTTTTAACTTGTATTTTTGTTTATCTTAATTACCAACTTTTGTTAAACCACAGTTATGCCATAATATTTACCAACTTTTGTTAAACCACAGTTATGTCATAATATTTACCAACTTTTGTTAAACCACAGGTATGTCATAATTACCAACTTTTGTTAAACCACAGGTATGTCATAATTACCAACTTTTGTTAAACCACAGGTATGTCGGTGAGGGCATGGAGGAGGGTGAGTTCTCTGAAGCTCGTGAGGACTTGGCTGCCCTGGAGAAGGACTACGAGGAAGTTGGAGTTGACTCTGTTGGGGAGGAAGGTGAAGGAGAGGGTGAAGAATACTAAATTCCAGGACTGTAACCGGACTCTTCTACATTCAGCAAAACACAGTTTAGTTGTTAGCTCACTTGATCTGTCACATTTAAACATTCACATATTGATCTGAGTAAACTGAATATCAACATGATTTACATAATGATCTGAGTAAATTGAATATCAAAAAGATTTACATAATGATCTGAGTAAATTTAATATTAAAAGATTTTCATAATGATCTGAGTAAAGTGAATATCAAAAAGTGATAAGTTTAATGTTTCCTAAATTTGAAATATGGATCTCCATCTTTTTTATATTTTCGTGGACTATAAAAGTAGATGAATAATCAGAGAGATCTTGACAGCATTTGTGTGTAGTTTACAATTGTTTTCCTGGCTACAAATCGACAAACCACAATGAAAGACCATGGTCTATGTCAGTGTTCTTTTTTATTATTTCCTTGACCACAACTCACTGACCAAAATAAATCATATTCCAAAATAAAATGCACTGTTTATTTTTTTGTTTTTAAAATTATTTTTCAATAATGTTCTATTTTTAGTATATTGTCACTCTAGTGTATATAAGAAATTCTTGAGTCAAAGTATCAAAAACAGAATTGAATAAAAAAAACTCTTCACTTTCTATGCTTGTTTACTTTTGGAGTATTTTCACTATATATTACTTAGCTTGTTGGTCTACAATTTACTTACACATAGTTACAGCTGTTTTCAGCTGATATTTTAGTTTTCATGTCTAATTATTCATTTGCCAAAATGTTTGCAAATCTTTGGTGCTGCAGACGGCACTAACAGTTTGCAAAAATCATTCCTGTGATCTGCCTAGCCACCAGATAAAATAAGTATGAGAGTTCACTATCTCAAAAGGTCAAGGAGTGTCTTTATTTTCTCTGAATTTGTGCTGAAGACTGCACCAGTTGGAAGCTTCAGGTCAACAATGAGCTGAATGGTAGAACATTTTACGTTATTGTTACCTTTGCTATGTCATCTATTCACATCTCATGCCTACTTGTTTATATTTTTTAAATTTAAATTATCCTTGACCCTATGGGAAACTGAACCACTACCATCTATCTATCTATTGACCTTTCGAGCCGTTCGTTGCCGACCCATAGGGCGTAGACCAAGATACACCTTCTCATATCTGAATTTTTGTTCTAGCAGTTTTCTTTTAAAGATATTTTATCAAATCTCGCCATTTGTCTCTGTTCTGTGCAAGCAGCACTATCTCATTGAGGGAGCCAAATCCTGTTGTTCTTGCCTCTCTTATCAATGTTCTTCTAAGTGTCTCCCTGAGTCTTCCTCTTTTCTCTTACCTGTTGTTTCCCATATGAGGGCCTGCTTTGCTATTCGGTTATTATCTCTTCTCATCACATGTCCAACATATGACCATCGTCTTTTCTTTATTACTGAAGATATTAGTGGTTGATTGGCGATTTCTCTAATTTCCTCGTTTGTTTTGAATTCGTTCCACACTATACCAAGTATTTTCCTTAGACATTTATTTTCGAATGCGTTCAACTTTGTTTCTATATCTCTTGTTGTTTTCCAGCTTTCACACGCATACGTAAGGGTTGATAGTACATTTGATTTGAATAGCCTAAGTTTTGTGTTAGTGCTGATTAGTTTTGATTTCCACACCTTTTCAAGGCTTCTGAAAGACATTGCTGCTTTAGCTATTCTGATTCTAATTTCTGTATCAGGTCTACATTTCATTAACAACATCGTTTTTACGATAGCGGCTTGTTAAACCTCTGATCAACGGCTATATACCAAGCCGGAGAAAAATAATTCCTCCATTTTGGAAACAACCGGAAACGATCACTACCATGCTATTTGTCAAATTTACTAGTTTCATTATCTCTGCCATTTTTCTATTTAAAATTACCAAGATACTGCAGGAATACTTTAAAAAATTACAAATTAAAGTAAAGTGAACAATACTTCGAGGAAGACCAAGAAATTCTTGGAGAAGACAGACAGGAGCAGAGAAGAAGGTGATGGGGAAGACATGGAATGATCTTAAAAGAATGGCAAGAGACAGAACGACTTGGAAAGGAGTTTGTTGAAGACCTATGCTCCACAGAGAGCTGAAAGGTAAAAGAAGAAGTAGTACAAAACCTCTTGACATCTCAAGCCAGAATGGTAATATCAGGAGAATAAGGAATATCACAGATTGTCAACGATGGGTACTCTATCGAGAACTACAAATTAAATACTACTTTTAGACTGAAATGCAATCTGTAGTATGCAGCAGTTTGAGATGGGGTGTTATATAGTTTGTAGCAGGATGAAATAAGATACAGCTGCAGGTGTTATGTAGCACAGATGGGTAGAATAAGCTGCCGTGCACTACAAATTGGTTAAAATGAGTTAATGGTTAACAAGATTTCACTGAGTTAATATTTGCTAACAGTCGGCCACTAAAAACAACAAATTTAAAATAAATATAATATTCTAAATGAATGAAAACTCATAAAATCAAAATTTGAAAATTAACATAGAAAAAAATAACCACAGGGAAAATGAGAAACACAAGTACATAATATATCTATTAAAAACAACAAATGAAAAAGTTTTAAATTACTTTGAAAGTTTAATGTAATGAAATGGAAAAACAGACAAAAGAAGCAACAAGGCAAACTAAATAATTGAACAAGCAAGGCAAGCTAAACAATCAAACAATTAACAATGAACTTAAACATTTTTTTTATTACATGGCACAAGTGGCAGCAGAAATGACCAACTATAAGATAGATATTCTGGGAATGTGTGAAACAAGATGGCTGGGAGCAGAGAGAATAAAATTGAATACAGGGGAGATTATTTTATCATCAGGACACCAGGAACCAGGAGCACAACATAGCGAAGGGGTAGCTATAATGCTATCAAAAAATGCACAGAAGACACTAATAGAATGGGAGGCAGTGGGACCAAGACTGGTGAGAGCAACATTTAGAACAACCAAAAACAAAATAAAATTACACATTATACAATGCTATGCACCAACCAACGATAAAGATGACTCAGTTAAAGATGATTTTTATAAACAGCTACAATGGCAGATGGATGCAAGACGAGCCAAGGATATTATAATCTTGATGGGAGACCTAAATGCTAAGGTAGGATCAAACAACAGAGGCTTCGAAGAGATTATGGGAAAACATGGACTTGGAGATATAAACGAGAATGGAGAGATATTTGTGAATTTCTGCGCCCTTAATCAAATGAGCCTAGGAGGAACAATATTCCAAC
This sequence comes from Megaustenia siamemsis, assembly GCA_032433765.1. Lineage (NCBI taxonomy): Eukaryota > Metazoa > Mollusca > Gastropoda > Stylommatophora > Ariophantidae > Megaustenia > Megaustenia siamemsis. The sequence continues at coordinate 90,880,515 of JAVIAB010000139.1, read as the reverse complement.
ATAAAAGAATACAAAAAGCTACATGGGTGTCACCAGATCATAGAACGGAAAATCAAATTGATCACATATGTATTAATAATAAGTTTAAGTCATCCTTACAGGATGTAAAAGTATTTAGAGGGGCAGATGTAGCTTCTGATCATCATCTTCTGTTAGCCAAACTTAAAATTAAATTAAAAAGGTATAATACAACGAATAAGGGTAGAAAGTATTTCAATGTAGGGTTTCTTAAAGAACAAGGAATTAAAGATAAATTCGCAGTCACAATATCAAACAAATACCAAGTCCTCCAACAACTAGAAAATACAATAAATATAGAAGATCATTGGAAACAGGTAAAAAATATATGGAAAGAGACATGCGAAGAAACACTGGGGAAAAGAGAACGCCAGAATAAGGCATGGATGACAGCAGAGACCCTGGATAAAATTAAAGAAAGAAAGAACAAGAAAGCAGACATAAATAAAAGCAAAACAAGAAGTAATAAAGCCAAGACACAGGAAGCTTACACAGAGGTGAACAAAGAAGTGAGAAGATGCATTAAAAGGGATAAGAGGAAATATATAGATGAACTAGCTAAAGAGGCAGAAGAAGCAGCAAATATAGGGAATATGAAAGAACTGTACAACAGCACAAAGAAATTAGGTGGAAAATACAAACAGATCAACGCCTTTATCAAAGACAAGAAAGGAAATCTGCTTAGTAATATAAGGGAACAAATGGAGAGATGGAAAGAACACTTTGAAGAACTTTTGAACAGACCCGGCTCAAATAATCCTCCAGATATACTACCAGCAGAAGAAGAGTTACACGTTAACTGCGGAAAACCAAGCAAAGAAGAAATAATGAAAGCCATCAAATTATTAAAAGATGGTAAAGCCACAGGACCAGATGAAATTCCTTCGGAAGCCATCAAAGCAGATATTAACACCTCTACCAAGATGTTACAGGATCTATTGGATAAAATTTGGGAGAGGGAAGAAATACCTAAAGACTGGAGAGAAGGTTATATGATCAAACTACCAAAGAAAGGAAGTTTACAGGAGTGCACAAATTATAGGGGAATTATGCTACTATCAGTGCCAGGACAAATATTAGGCAGAATCATTCTGGAGAGACTAAAAGAGGCTATAGAGAAACACTTGAGAGATGAACAAGCAGGTTTTAGGAAGAACAGATCATGTGCTGATCAAATAACTACCCTACGTATAATAGTTGAACAAAGTTTAGAACTAAAATCCCCACTTTATATTGGATTCATAGATTACGAAAAGGCATTTGATAGTTTAGACAGAAGAATGCTTTGGAAGTTGCTGAGTCATTACGGAATCCCCATAAAGTTTATTAACCTGATAAAAACAATGTATGAAGGAACAAAATGTAGTGTGGTGCATGAAGGACAGCTTACAGAAGCATTTGAAATAAGAACAGGAGTAAGGCAAGGATGCCTCCTGTCTCCATTTCTCTTTCTACTGGCCATAGATTGGATTATGAAAATAACTCAAAACAACAGAAATGGGATCCAGTGGTCACTGACCAAACAACTTGATGATTTAGACTTTGCTGATGACATAGCTCTCCTATCACACAGCCATCAACAGATGCAGGATAAAATGAGTATATTAGATGAGAGATCACAACAGCTAGGACTAAAGATTAATAGAGATAAGACCAATATTATGAGAATTAATGCAGTTGGCAATAACCATATAAAACTAGGAGAAATACCTCTACTAGACGTACAATCTTATATATATCTGGGCAGTAATATAGATAAAGAGGGAGGAACAGAAAATGATACCAAAATAAGGATATCAAAAGCAAGAGGAGCTTTCATTGCACTGGGAAACATATGGAAATCCAAAGAAATTAGGCTAAATACAAAAATAAAAATTTTCAACTCAAATGTTAAGTCGGTCCTATTATATGGCTGTGAAACATGGAGAATGACAAAATTGACAATCACGAAAGTACAGACTTTCATTAATGGATGCTTGCGCAGAATAAAGGGATGGAAATGGCAGGACAAAGTCACTAACGTGGAATTATGGAAATGTACCGGTCAAATACCAGTGGATAAAGAGATACAGCGAAGACGATGGCGATGGATAGGACACACACTACGGAAGCCAACTGAGAGTATTACACAACAGGCCCTTTTTTGGAATCCCCAGGGGAAAAGACAAAGAGGAAGACCAAGGAATTCTTGGAGAAGACAGATAGAAGCAGAGATGAAGATGATGGGGAAGACATGGAATGATCTTAAAAGAATGGCAAAAAACAGAACGACTTGGAAAGTGTTTGTTGAAGACCTATGCTCCACCAGGAGCTAAAAGGTAAAAGAAGAAGAAGATATAATAAAAATGGAACAGGCAACAGCATTTATGCAAAGAATATTCTAGCAATGTCATATACAATAATTTACGCAGAATAAGACAAAAGTATGAGGCTGCAGAAATGTGGTTTTACAGGAGAATGTTGAGAATACCATGGGCAGTTTAGAAGAGTAGTGAAAATGTTCTGAAAGAGGCCAAAGCAAAACCAGAGCTAATTTACAATATTGAAACAATCATCATTTTTTGGCCAAGTAATGAGAAGAGAACAGTTGGAATATATTGTAACAACTGGGAAAATTGAGGGACGAAGAAATAGAGAGGGAAGCAAAGAGAAAAGATGCCAGACAGCTTAAGAGAATGGCTTGACAGACGGTCAACAACAGAAATGATAAATAACTGTCTAGATCGAAAGTTGGGGAGAGACATGATCACCTTCGCCAGTAGGCATGGTACATGATGATGATAAGGTATATATCTGAAAAGTGGCAACAGCCAACTCAAACTCTTAATAGTAAAAAAGTAAAGTAAAGTACCCCTGTCACGCCAAATGGCGTATAGGGAAATATGGTGTTAGTGACCCTATATTTTACAGACCTTCAGCACATGATTTTTGGGGTAATGTGGTCGGTATTACGCCCTTGCTGCTTTACTTTCCCAGAAAAAATCCGGTACCCATTTAAGGCTGGGTGAACCCGGAAGCCGTCAGTTGGAATCGAACCCTACCCCTTCAAACTCTTAATAATTTTGCAAAATAACTAGGAGTTAGATACATTTAGATGTTATCTAATGAGAGAGAGAGAGAGAGAGAGAGAGAGAGAGAGAGAACTAATCATTAATTCCAGATCCCCTCGCTCATCAACTGAGCCCTGACTCTAACCTTCCGGCCAACAACAAAATATAGAATTATAACTTCTGCCGTTAACTTTTAACAAAGCTGCTAACAAACAGAATTTTCCATCACAAAAACAAGCTGGTAAAGTCCTAGTTTGGCATATTTTTACTAAACGAGTGATCTCTTCTGAATGGCAGTACATTGGCTACTTGAATGCATCAACTTCATCTAGTATTTGTGCATTTAATTTTATTTCTTCAGCAAGGTTTAGTTTTATGTTGAGGGTATTCTTGACTAAACCGTCCTCCATCCTGTCTCCTAACCCATTGGTCTTCTAATGACAGATTAAAGAACAGCCGAATAAAGTGCAAGGAGACGTTCTGCCGAGCAGAAAGACACTAAACTAGGACTTTACCAAACATGCTTTTTACGGATAATGAAATAGACAACTACCCTACATCTGCAATCCATACAACTACCCTATTTCTGCAATTCATATAGCTACCCTACATCTGCAATCCATACAACTACCCTACTTCTGCAATCCATCCAGCTACCCTATTTCTGCAATCCTTCCAGCTACCCTACATCTGCAATCCATACAACTACCCTACATCTGCAATCCATCCAGCTACCCTACTTCTGCAATCCATCCAGCTACCCTACTTCTGCAATCCATACAATTACCCTACTTCTGCAATCTGTCCAGCTACTCTACTTCTGCAATCCATACAGATACCCTACTTCTGCAATTCATACAGCTACAACCTACTTCTGCAATCCATACAGCTACCCTACTTCTGCAATCTATCCAGCTACCCTACTTCTGCAATCCATACAGCTACCCTACTTCTGCAATCCATACAGCTACCCTACTTCTGCAATCCATACAGCTACCCTACTTCTACAATCCATCCAGCTACCCTACTTCTCAAATCCATACAGCTACCCTACTTCTGCAATCCATACAGCTACCCTACTTCTACAATCCATACAACTACCCAACTTCTACAATCTGTCCAGCTACCCTACCTACTGCAATCTGTCCAGCTACCCTACTTCTGAAATCTGTCCAGCTACCCTACTTCTGCAATCTGTCCAGCTACCCTACTTCTGCAATCTGTCCAGCTACCCTACTTCTGCAATCTGTCCAGCTACCCTACTTCTGCAATCCATCCAGCTACCCTACTTCTGCAATCCATACAGCTACCCTACTTCTACAATCCATACAGCTACCCTACTTCTGCAATCCATACAGCTACCCTACTTCTACAATCCGTCCAGCTACCCTACTTCTACAATCCATACAGCTACCCTACTTCTGCAATCCATACAGCTACCCTACTTCTACAATCCATCCAGCTACCCTACTTCTGCAATCCATACAGCTACCCTACTTCTACAATCCATACAGCTACCCTACTTCTGCAATCCATACAGCTACCCTGCTTCTACAATCCATCCAGCTACCCTACTTCTCAAATCCATACAGCTACCCTACTTCTGCAATCCATCCAGCTACCCTACTTCTGCAATCCATCCAGCTACCCTACTTCTGCAATCCATCCAGCTACCCTACTTCTGCAATCCATACTGTTACCCTACTTCTGCAATCCATACAGCTACCCTACTTCTGCAATCCATACAGCTACCCTACTTCTGCAATCCATACAGATACCCTACTTCTGCAATTCATACAGCTACAACCTACTTCTGCAATCCATACAGCTACCCTACTTCTGCAATCTATCCAGCTACCCTACTTCTGCAATCCATACAGCTACCCTACTTCTGCAATCCATACAGCTACCCTACTTCTGCAATCCATACAGCTACCCTACTTCTACAATCCATCCAGCTACCCTACTTCTCAAATCCATACAGCTACCCTACTTCTGCAATCCATACAGCTACCCTACTTCTACAATCCATACAACTACCCAACTTCTACAATCTGTCCAGCTACCCTACCTACTGCAATCTGTCCAGCTACCCTACTTCTGAAATCTGTCCAGCTATCCTACTTCTGCAATCTGTCCAGCTACCCTACTTCTGCAATCTGTCCAGCTACCCTACTTCTGCAATCTGTCCAGCTACCCTACTTCTGCAATCCATCCAGCTACCCTACTTCTGCAATCCATACAGCTACCCTACTTCTACAATCCATACAGCTACCCTACTTCTGCAATCCATACAGCTACCCTACTTCTACAATCCGTCCAGCTACCCTACTTCTGCAATCCATACAGCTACCCTACTTCTGCAATCCATACAGCTACCCTACTTCTACAATCCATCCAGCTACCCTACTTCTGCAATCCATACAGCTACCCTACTTCTACAATCCATACAGCTACCCTACTTCTGCAATCCATACAGCTACCCTGCTTCTACAATCCATCCAGCTACCCTACTTCTCAAATCCATACAGCTACCCTACTTCTGCAATCCATCCAGCTACCCTACTTCTGCAATCCATCCAGCTACCCTACTTCTGCAATCCATCCAGCTACCCTACTTCTGCAATCCATACTGTTACCCTACTTCTGCAATCCATACAGCTACCCTACTTCTGCAATCCATACAGCTACCCTACTTCTGCAATCCATACAGCTACCCTACTTCTGCAATCCATACAGCTACCCTACTTCTACAATCCATCCAGCTACCCTACTTCTACAATCCATCCAGCTACCCTACTTCTGCAATCCATACAGCTACCCTACTTCTACAATCCATACAGCTACCCTACTTCTACAATCCATCCAGCTACCCTATTTCTGCAATCCATACAGCTACTCTACTTCTACAATCCATACAGCTACACCCTACTTCTGCAATCCATACAGCTGCACCCTACTTCTGCAATCAATCCAGCTACCCTACTTCTGCAATCCATTCAGCTACAACCTACTTCTGCAATCCATACAGCTACACCCTACTTCTGCAATCCATACAGCTACACCCTACTTCTGCAATGCATACAGCTACCCTACTTCTGCAACCCCATACAGATACAATCTTCATCCCAACATTGTTCTACCAATGCTAGGCAATGATGGACTCTTTTTCAAGTCCAATACTTTGCCAGGATGGGGTCTCAACCTGAAATACCCAGGTGTATTTTAAAATAAGTGACTGCAGTGCACCCTTCAGAAAATCATGTTCCGTTTATAACTTTTTGGGGCAAAAACTTTAACTATAAACGCTGTCATCCAGCCAAAGCCACTGACATTGTATTAACTGATCTTATGTCTGTATTGCAAATCTTGGTAGACTTACCAAGTGAAGTGAAACTCAGGCATTTTTATAAAAATTCGCTCACTGGTACAACATCCAGGTTCATTCAGTGAGTGCCATCTCCACATAGAAGGTTGACTACCACAGAGCGCCATTTTATTCTCTCTTGTCTTGATAGTGCATGTTGTCATAGGTTCACCTGTTCACATTTTGATGTTACACTTTGGTCTTGGTCGACCTCGCCTACCAAGTAGGCCTATGTTCTTTAATCTATGTACTTCTAAGTGACTTTTAGTAGGGTATAAATTATACCTCTTCACACACCCAACACATTTTAGTTGTATTTTTAAATATTGTTTTAAGTAGTTCTATTTTTCTTAAAAATAGATTTGTTGAACAGTTCTTCATGGCTTGCTTTGGAATGATACAAGGTGAGGCTCCATTTCTACCTTGGTGGTTAGCCATATCTGAGTTTTGTGACTTTCAATAACTTTACAAAACAGTTTCTTGGTCTTCCTCTTTGTCTTTTCCCCTGGGGATTCCAAAAAAAGGGCATATTGTGTAATACTCTCAGTCGGTTTCCGCAGTGTGTAATCTATCCAGCGCCATTGTCTTCACTGTATCTCTTTCTTCTTTCTTCCTCTTTTCTCTTTCACTGATACCTAAAAGGTGTCGTGGTTTATATCATTTGTCATTCTTGAGCTGCTCGAATTGTCTGAATTAGTGATTTTCCTTTATTGTTACATGTCTCTATCACTGCATCTATCCATCTTCTTCTGGGTATTCCCCTTGGTCTTTTTACATGCATTCTTGTGAAGAACGCCCTTGATGGTGATTGGTGAGGATTCATTCTGACCAGGTGGCCCAACCATTTAAGTTGTCGTTGTTCTATATATTCTTGGCAGGGTTTTGTTCCTACCATTTTTCTTATGGTTTCATTTGGTATTCTATCTCTTCTTGTGTTGTTTGTTACTTTTCTCAAGCATCGCATCCCACATGTATTGATCTTTCTTAATTGTGATTTAGAAAGGGTCCATGTTTGACTTTCATAGCACAAAGTTGGTATCTCTTTATCCACTGGTATTTGACTGGTACATTTCCATATTTCTATGTTAGTGATTTTGTCCTGCCATTTCCACTTTTTATTCTGCATTAGCATCCATTAATGAAAATCTGTATCTTAATGATTGTCAATTTTGTTGTTCTCCATGTTTCACAGCCGTATAATAGGACTGACTTAACATTGGAGTTGAAAATATTTTTTTTAAATGATGATTGATTCTTCCTAATTTTGGAAATTAGCATTTTTGTTGTTGTTGCTTTTACCTATTTTAGAACGTTTTAATTACTCTTCTTAACTGTCCATGGTATTCTCAACATTCTTCTCTAAAACCACATTTCAACTACAGACTCCACTAATTTACTTGTCTGTTGTCCTATTGTCCATGATTCACATCCATATGTTAAAACTGGCTCTATGTAACATCTATACATTTAACAGAGATAATAACAATGTTAAAATCACGTAATTTACAGCAAAAGAAGACACGATCTGTCAACACTGAGATCAAGTTCTTCATGAAGACTATCGTGCCAACGTCTGGTGAACGGAGAAAACTTGAAAATGAAATATAAGGGACGATACTCGCCTAAATACCTTGAGACAAAATCTGCACAATTATTTCCCCTACTTGAAACCATTATTTTTTTTTTTTAAACTGCTCCAACTAAATAATCAAAATCTGGCATATTGCTCATCATTTTCTCATCATCATGTGCCATACCGGTTGACGTAGGCGATCATGTCCCTCCACAATCTTCTATCTACAGTGCATCGTATCAGTTCTGTTGTTGACTGTTTTCCATGACATGACACCAAGCTATCCAGTATTTTCTCTCTTTGTCGCCCACGATCTCTCTTTCCTTTTATTTTGCCAGCTGTAACCAAGTATTCCAACTTTCCTCTTCTCATGATGTGCCCGAAAAATGTTTAATTGCTTCTTTCTGATGTTTTTTAAGAGCTACCTTTTTGTGTTGGCCTCTTTGAGACTTCCTCATTGGTCTTTTTAGCTGTCCAGGGAACTTTCAACATTTTTCTGAGAAATCCCATCTCTGTGGCCTCCAATCGTCTTTTCATTTGTTTGTCCACTGTCCATGATTCTACGTATTATTATTAGCGAATTGCGTCGCACTGTTTTGCGCACTGCACTTCAGTACAGGACTATCTATCTTATGCAACAAATCTATGTCAATAGAAATGAGAAAGAGAGTTCATCGATGCTATATTGAACCAATTCTGACCTATGGAAGCGAATCATGGACAATAGACAAACAAATGAAAAGACGATTAGAGGCCACAGAGATGGGATTTTTCAGAAGAATGTTGAAAGTTCCCTGGACAGTTAAAAGAACAATGAGAAAGTTCTCAAAGAGGCCAACACAAAAAGGGAGCTCTTAAAAAACATCAGAAAGAAGCAATTAACATTTTTTGGGCACATCATGAGAAGAGGAAAGTTGGAATACTTGGTTACAACTGGCAAAATAAAAGGAAAAAGAGATCGCGGACGACAAAGAGAGAATGTACTGGATATCTTGGTGTCATGGCATAGAATACAGTCAACAACAGAACTCATACGATGCACTGTAGATAGAAGATTGTGGAAGGATATGATCGCCAACCGGTACGGCACATGATGATGATGATGATGATGATGACTTCAGTACATCATTTTTCAATTCGCATTTGTTCGAAAAATCTTGGCTCTTTTTCTTAATTTCGTCACTTACACTTATACCCCTTCGGGTGTCGAGAGAGATTCAGTTCTCTCCTTTCTGACAGCCTCTACCATTGTCAATCGATGTAATTTTTCTCGGATGTTGTTAGTACGTATTACTCTCAGCTAACCACGAGTTCTTCTGTCTCTTCTTTTAATATATATTTTGTATTGTCAATGTGTGTCAGGTCGAGTAATTTTACCTGCTTTTGTATGCAGTAAACAGTACAACCTGCGGATGCCCTGCTACCTTGCAGGTATGCTCGGGAGAGTAAAAGGCTAAGGGAGGATACCCCGAAGTAAAACAACCCCACTACCTTTTGGGTGAGAATTTTTAGCCAAAGGCTAGCGGAGCCAACCATAAACAAACCGACGGAAGGAAACAGAAAACCACCGTCGTAATTTATTTGTACAGTTACGAATCGCCACAATATTAGAATCTTAACATATGGATGCGAATCATGGACAATAGGACAACAGACAAGAAAATCTCTGGATGGTGTAGAAATGTGATTTTACAGAAGAATTTTGAGAATGCCATGGACAGCTAAGAAGAGAAATGAAAACGTTCTGAAAGAGGTCAAAGCAAAAAGAGAGCTAATTTCCAATATTAGGAAGAAACAATCATCATTTTTTGGCCAAATAATGAGAAGAGAACAGCTGGAATATATTGTAACAACTGAGAAAATTGAGGGACGAAGAGATAGAGGGAAGCAAACAGAAAAGATACCAGACAGCTTAAGTGAATGGCTTGACAGAAGGTCAACAACAGAAATGATAAACAACTGTCGTAATCGAAAGTTGTGGAGAGACATGATCACCTACGCCAGCAGGACCGGTACTTGATGATGATGACGGTAAATAATTTGTTGACTTCTTTCCTGGACTCCTCTTCTTCTTCTTCTCTTGTTCCTCATTTCCATTTCAGCGCCGCGGGAAGATATAGTTTTCGGTGTTTTGCTCTTCTTTTGGCTTCTCCTGCTGTTATCTATCCTAGTGCTTCTGATATATTCTTCCAGATGTCTGCAACAATCAAACTATATCCAGACATCACCAACAATCAAACTATATCCAGACATCACCAACAATCAAATTATATCCAGATATCAACAACAATCAAACTATATCCAGACATCACCAACAATCAAACTATATCCAGACATCAACAACAATCAAACTATATCCAGACATCACTAACAATCAAACTATATCCAGACATCACCAACAATCAAACTATATCCAGACATCAACAACAATCAAACTATATCCAGACATCAACAACAATCAAACTATATCCAGACATCAACAACAATCAAACTATATCCAGACATCACCAACAATCAAACTATATCCAGACATCACCAACAATCAAACTATATCCAGACATCACCAACAATCAAACTATATCCAGACATCACCAACAATCAAATTATATCCAGATATCAACAACAATCAAACTATATCCAGACATCACCAACAATCAAACTATATCCAGACATCACCAACAATCAAACTATATCCAGACATCACCAACAATCAAACTATATCCAGACATCAACAACAATCAAACTATATCCAGACATCACCAACAATCAAACTATATCCAGACATCACCAACAATCAAACTATATCCAGACATCAACAACAATCAAACTATATCCAGACATCACTAACAATCAAACTATATCCAGACATCACCAACAATCAAACTATATCCAGACATCAACAACAATCAAACTATATCCAGACATCACCAACAATCAAACTATATCCAGACATCAACAACAATCAAACTATATCCAGACATCACCAACAATCAAACTATATCCAGACATCACCAACAATCAAACTATATCCAGACATCACCAACAATCAAACTATATCCAGACATCACCAACAATCAAACTATATCCAGACATCACCAACAATCAAACTATATCTAGACATCACCAACAATCAAATTATATCCAGATATCAACAACAATCAAACTATATCCAGACATCACCAACAATCAAACTATATCCAGACATCACCAACAATCAAACTATATCCAGACATCACCAACAATCAAACTATATCCAGACATCACCAACAATCAAACTATATCCAGACATCACCAACAATCAAACTATATCCAGACATCACCAACAATCAAACTATATCCAGACATCACCAACAATCAAATTATATCCAGATATCAACAACAATCAAACTATATCCAGACATCACCAACAATCAAACTATATCCAGACATCACCAACAATCAAACTATATCCAGACATCACCAACAATCAAACTATATCCAGACATCACCAACAATCAAACTATATCCAGACATCACCAACAATCAAACTATATCCAGACATCACCAACAATCAAACTATATCCAGACATCACCAACAATCAAACTATATCCAGACATCACCAACAATCAAACTATATCCAGACATCACCAACAATCAAACTATATCAAGACGCGTCTGCAACCAACAAACTCAATCCAGAGACCTCTGCGCCCATAAACTCTCTCTGCTTCCTTCTCTCTCTCTCTCCGTCTCTCCCTTTTTCTCTGTCTTAGTGTCTATATTTTTCACAGCTACCTGACAGCAAACCTAAAAAAAACCCTACTTAATCTTTGTCGCTGACTCCCCGTCTCTCCCTTTTTCTCTGTCTTAGTGTCTATATTTTTCACAGCTACATGACAGCAGACCTAACAAAAACCTACTTAATCTTTGACGCTGACTCCCCGTCTCTCCCTTTTTCTCTGTCTTAGTGTCTATATTTTTCACAGCTACATGACAGCAGACCTAACAAAAACCTACTTAATCTTTGACGCTGACTCCCCGTCTCTCCCTTTTTCTCTGTCTCAGTGTCTATATTTTTCACAGCTACCTGACAGCAGACCTAACAAAAACCTACTTAATCTTTGACGCTGACTCCCCGTCTCTCCCTATTTCTCTGTCTTAGTGTCTATATTTTTCACAGCTACCTGACAGCAGACCTAACAAAAACCTACTTAATCTTTGACGCTGACTCCCCGTCTCTTTCTTTTTCTCTGTCTTAGTGTCTATATTTTTCACAGCTACCTGACAGCAGACCTAACAAAAACGTACTTAATCTTTGACGCTGACTCCCCGTCTCTCCCTTTTTCTCTGTCTTAGTGTCTATATTTTTCACAACTACCTGACAACAGACCTAACAAAAACCTACTTAATCTTTGACGCTGACTCCCCGTCTCTTCCTTTTCATTTTCCCCGTCTTCTTCCTCTCACAGTTACATCCCTGCAACATTCTTTTTTCTTTCATTCAGCCTTAATTAAATCTACACGAGGTGGGTCCTCAGTTTATTTCTCCCCCGCAATAATGCGACAAGTATCATGTTTTCCGATTGCTCCTTGCATTTTGTTATGAATATTATCGTTACTGACTTTGCCAAATATATAAGACGAGCACTATTTTCTAAATTGACACATCTCCACAGTTTGCAGTGGTTAATGTGCTGGCTTCGTAATCAGAAGGTTCAGAGTTCGATTCCCAGAAGTGGCGGATTTCTTACGGACCAAGAAGGCTCCGGGGTTCAACCAGTCTCTAAAAATGGGTACCAGAGTTTTTTTTTCTGGGAAGAAAAGGCGGCCTGGCGTGATACTACCCATATCACCCAAAAAATGTGCCGTGGTTATGGAAACATATGACCACTAACACCATATTCCCCGTACGCTTAGCGAGGCGTGGAGGGAACCTTTACTTTTGTATTCTTTAATATAATTGCTCATCTTTTGTCTAGATCTGCTATACATCATCATCATCATCATCATCGAGTGCCGTCTCCGCAACGAAGGTTGGCTACCATGGAGCGCCATTCCGCTCTGTCTCTTGCTTTGATGGTGCAGGTTGTCATAGGCTGATTTGTCCATCTTTTGATGTTACTCGTCCATGTTAGTCTTGGTCTGCCTCTGCCTCTTTTACCTTGTATTTTCCCCGCCAGGATTACTTTTAGTAGGCTGTTGTGTCTTTTAAAATCGCATTTGCCTGCTATAAATAGCTAAACATAAAAACGATAGATACTTCAAAATATCGTAACGGGGGACTGGTTGATCTCGGGGCAAGACGCCGGCCTCGAGACAGAGAGGTTGTGGGTTCAAATCCCAACTAGTTGGGATTTTTATTTATGATTTTCTCTCTGCAGCAACTACCCATGGTCTCAGCAGCGAGGCCCGGCTTGAAACGTCATTACTCATGGACGGAAAAAAATATGAGTACCTCCGAAGTCGGAGTAATCTGCCTGTGCGGCGAGGGACTCCTGTGCACACGGCTGCCAGGGAAAAACGGATTAACACGCAAAATTCAGTTCCTAGTCTCTAGGGACTTCGTCAGAGGTAAAAGCTGGCGAACGTCAAAAAAAAATATATATATATATATATATATCGTAACAATTTGAACTTTGAGTTGTGAGTGACATATTCATGGCTTTTCTTTGCCGGAACTGTCCCGAATGCCTTCTGATAAAGCTTAGAATGTTAATATATCCAATGTAATAATTATATATGTTTTAATAAACACATAACTCATTCAATAAATGTAAGAACATCTGAAAAGAGGGAGGAACAGAGAATGATATCAAATAAGGAAATCAAAAACAAGAGGAGAATTCATTGCACTAGGAAACATATGGAAATAAAAAAGAAATTAGATTAAATACAAAATTAAAAATGTTCAACTCGAATGTTAAGTCGATGTTAAGTTAAGCTATTATATGGCTGCAAAACATGGAGAACAATAAAAATGTTCAACTCGAATGTTAAGTCGATGTTAAGTTAAGCTATTATATGGCTGCAAAACATGGAGAACAATAACAATGGCAATCATGAAGATACATACCTTTGTTAATGGATGCTTACGCAGAATAAAAGGAAGGAAATGACAGGACAAAATCACTAACATAGAATTATGGAAAAGTACAAGTAAAATACCAGTGGATAAAGAGATACAACAAAGACGATGGCGCTGGATTGAACACACACTGCGAAAGCCACCTGAGAGTATTGCACAATAGACCCTTTTTTGGAACCCCCAAGGAAAAAGACAAATGAAGACCTTCTTGGAGAAGACTGGTGGCAGCAGAGATGAAGATGATGGAGGAAACATGGAATGATCTTAAAAGAATGGCATGAAACAGAGCGGCTTGGAAAGTGTTTGTTGAAGACCTATGCTCCACAGGGAGCTGAAGGGTAGCAGAAGGAGAAAAGAAGATCAGAACTTCAGAGACCTTGTATATTATGATTTCTCTTTAAATGGATCTGAATAACAGAGTTCCAATAAGCTTTGTTTTATGAGCAAAACTCACTGGATATGTGTATCTTCACATTGGCTATTACTTCTGCTGTAGCTTGTGCAATTATGGCTTATATTTCTTGCTTATACCCACTGACGGAGATCACTGTATCAACAAATCCGACGGTCTCGACCGCTTCCTGTACCATTCCATTTCCATTTATATTTAGTTTTTGCAATAGAAGCGAGAACGAGAATTCATCAGTGTTATGTAGAGCCAATTCTGACCTGTTGAAGCGTATCATGGACAGAAGAGAAACAAATGAAAAGACGATTACAGAGATTGGATTTCTCCGAGGAATGTTGAAAGTTCCCTGGACAGTTAAAAAGACCAACGTGGAAATTCTCAAAGACCAACACAAAAAAAGCTTCTAAAAACATCAGAAAAAAAACAATCAGCATTTTTCAGGCACATCATGAGGAGAGGAAACTTGGAATACTTGGTTACAACTAGCAAAATACAGGGAAAGAGAGGTCGCGGACGACAAAGAGAGAAGTTACTAGATACCTGGGTGTCATGACATAAAAATAGTCAACAACAGAACTGATACGCTGCCCTGTGGATTTAACATTGTGGGAGCACATGATCGCCTACGCCATAGCGTATGGCACAAGATGATGATGATGTTTTTAGGGTTTTGGCAGTACACGTGACAAGAGTAAAGCAAAATTTGATAGACAGAGAGAGAGAGAGAGAGAGGAGAGAGGGAGAGGAGAGAGGGAGGGAGGAAAGAGAAAGGAGAGAATGGAAGAGAGAGAGAGAGGGAGAAAGAGTGAGGAAGGGAGCGGAAGAGAGGAGAGAGAGAGAGAGAGAGTGTGAGAGAGAGAGATAGAGATGTATAGCAACAACTTAATATTGTTTTTTTTTTAAAAGCCACAACGGTAGACAAAACAACGTCACGGCATAAAGCTTTCTTCAATGAGATAAACAACGCAAAAATACAAAACAAATAAAAGTCACAAAAAATAATACTGTAAGTAATGCTGTACTTGCACACGAATTTAATTTAACTCGTAGTATACTAGCTCGATATAGTATATTAGAAGAACACAGAAAATCAGAAACCATTAGTTCAAAATTTTATTGACTTCAAAAGAGCTTTCGACAGCATACGTAGAGATTGATTGTGGAATATACTCAGGCAGTATAGACTATATAATTTTGTTAATACATCATCAAAAAACTATAAGATGGCTTCATGTGTGCAGTTCGCACTGAGGCAGGACTCACTGAATAGTTCTAGCTTGAAATATGAGTTTAAAAAGTACGTAATATATGTCCCTCGTTATCTCAAATTATCATCGACTTCATAATGCTAAAAGCTGTGCAGGTGAAAAAAGGCAATGGATAGACACTTGGATCCTAATTGTGGGATATTGATTTTGTGGATGACATAGTTCTTACCAAAAGCAATTTGAACATGAAGTAACAAAATATTAAATAAATACCATTTCTTCAGTTGCTGGTGAACCAGAACTTCAGATCAATCAAGAAAAGACGGAAAGTTTTCGTCTAGAAGATACAACAAAGTCTTCGTCTACTAGAAGATACAACAAAGTCTTCGTCTATAGTCTATAAGATACAACAAAGTCTTCGTCTATAAGATACAACAAAATCTTCGTCTATAAGATACAACAAAGTCTTCGTCTAGAAAAAAGAACAAAGTCTTCGTCTATAAGATACAACAAAGTCTTCGTCTATAAGATACAACAAAGTCTTCGTCTACTAGAAGATACAACAAAATCTTCGTCTATAAGATACAACAAAGTCTTCGTCTAGAAAAAAGAACAAAGTCTTCGTCTATAAGATACAACAAAGTCTTCGTCTATAAGATACAACAAAGTCTTCGTCTACTAGAAGATACAACAAAATCTTCGTCTATAAGATACAACAAAGTCTTCGTCTAGAAAAAAGAACAAAGTCTTCGTCTATAAGATACAACAAAGTCTTCGTCTATAAGATACAACAAAGTCTTCGTCTACTAGAAGATACAACAAAGTCTTCGTCTATAAGATACAACAAAGTCTTCGTCTACTAGAAGAGAGATACAACAAAATCTTCGTCTATAAGATACAACAAAATCTTCGTCTATAAGATACAACAAAGTCTTCGTCTATAAGATACAACAAAGTCTTCGTCTACTAGAAGATACAACAAAGTCTTCGCCTATAAGATACAACAAAGTCTTCGTCTACTAGAAGATACAACAAAATCTTCGTCTATAAGATACAACAAAATCTTCGTCTATAAGATACAACAAAGTCTTCGTCTATAAGATACAACAAAGTCTTCGTCTATAAGATACAATAAAGTCTTCGTCTATAAGATACAACAAAGTCTTCGTCTATAAGATACAATAAAGTCTTCGTCTATAAGATACAACAAAATCTTCGTCTATAAGATACAACAAAGTCTTCGTCTATAAGATACAATAAAGTCTTCGTCTATAAGATACAACAAAGTCTTCGTCTATAAGATACAACAAAGTCTTTGTCTATAACATACAGTATAACTGCAAGGGAAAGTTAAAGAAGTAGATGACATTGTATGTCATGCAAGCTGTTTAGTTGGCAGAGGACAAAGAAATCAGAAATAGAATAAAATAAACAGCAAAGACCTTCAGAAACCTCGATATAACAATGAAATCAAAATGACTAAACACAAAAACAAAGCTCAAGATTTTCAAATAAATTGTATTATCCAAACTTATGCATGCGAGAGATGCATTAGATTCTTTCAAAAGCAAATGCCCCAGGAAAATATGAATATGTGAATTAGTAGGGAGCTGCGATAGCTCAGTGGTTAGTGAACTGGTCTACAAAGGACAAGAGGTAGGGTGCGATCCCAACCGACGGGATCCGGTTCACCCAGGCTATAATGGGTACCGGATTTTTTTCTGGGAAAGTAAAGCGGCACGGGCGTAAAGGTAAAGTAAGGTAAAGTACGAGACTTGAACCGGCGTCTTAGCACGCGAGTTTACACCCATTATGTGCTCGGCCGCCTATCCAGAAATGTTCGAAGATTTCTGTATAGTGTAGCCTCAAGCATCGAAACTCAGATGCGAGACAACATTCCTCACCTTCCCAGGGTAATACCCTGGTACCCATTTCTGCCAACGGCTGGGTTGACCGTGGGGGTATTTTTTTTTTTTCCAACCACGAGTACAATTCACACTGCTTCCAGCGGGAACTGAACACGGGTTGTCCGAACGTCGGTAGTCTAGTCGGGTGGTTTTCCCAACTAGGCTACCGAGGCCCGGGCGTAATAATGACCACATTACCCCAAAAATCATGTGCCGAAGTTCTGTAAAATGTATGGTCACTAACACCATATTTCCTATACGCCACTTGGGGTGACGGGGGTACTTTACTTTTTTTAAAATTGTGTATTTGTAGACCATGGAGTGAATTCAAGAACAGTGCAGAAATAAGAGAAACAGTCACGTGTCCAACAAGATCGTTTATTACCAAGAGAAGGATATGTGCTGCCGTGTGATGAGAAGAGACAACAAGGGAAACGTAATAGCAAGCTTTCCCATGTCAGCCAGGGACAACAAGAAAAAAGAGGCTCACCTAGAGAAACAATAAAAGAACACTGAGGCAACAACAGCGGACATCAACTCTCTTGCCGAGGTAGCCTCGCCCAGAATAAAGACAGGTGACGAGATACAATGCGGCTCCTGTGCAAAGTCTGACATTTAATAACAAAGATCATCGAACACGAAGAATCTATGTTTGCCCTATGTGCCGTCTTCGTCTCGAAAGAATGAAAGATCAGTTAAACAAAATAATGGCCCTAACACAATTTTCTGTATACACCACAACTGGGCTAGTTTTTTTCTATCCGAGCTCACAAGTATTAGCAAGCCCGTCCTATACCAGTCCAAAATGTGTTTTAACTCTTAGTGTACAAGCCCGTCCTATACCAGTCCAAAATGTGTTTTAACTCTTAGTGTACAAGCCCGTCCTATACCAGTCCAAAATGTGTTTTAACTCTTAGTGTACAAGCCCGTCCTATACCAGTCCAAAATGTGTTTTAACTCTTAGTGTACAAACTCGTCCTATACCAGTCCAAAATGTGTTTTAACTCTTAGTGTACAAGCCCGTCCTATACCAGTCCAAAATGTGTTTTAACTCTTAGTGTACAAGCCCGTCCTATACCAGTCCAAAATGTGTTTTAACTCTTAGTGTACAAGCCCGTCCTATACCAGTCCAAAATGTGTTTTAACTCTTAGTGTACAAGCCCGTCCTATACCAGTCCAAAATGTGTTTTAACTCTTAGTGTACAAACTCGTCCTATACCAGTCCAAAATGTGTTTTAACTCTTAGTGCACAAACTCGTCCTATACCAGTCCAAAATGTGTTTTAACTCTTAGTGCACAAACTCGTCCTATACCAGTCCAAAATGTGTTTTAACTCTTAGTGTACAAACTCGTCCTATACCAGTCCAAAATGTGTTTTAACTCTTAGTGTACAAACTCGTCCTATACCAGTCCAAAATGTGTTTTAACTCTTAGTGCACAAACTCGTCCTATACCAGTCCAAAATGTGTTTTAACTCTTAGTGTACAAACTCGTCCTATACCAGTCCAAAATGTGTTTTAACTCTTAGTGCACAAACTCGTCCTATACCAGTCCAAAATGTGTTTTAACTCTTAGTGCACAAACTCGTCCTATACCAGTCCAAAATGTGTTTTAACTCTTAGTGTACAAACTCGACAATATGGTTTAATTCTGTTTGTAACAATCAAACACATGAATTAACCCTTATAACACAAAAACATACATTAACAATTATTGTAGTAGATTTAAAATTGACTTTAATTTGAGTATAATGACCCAGAATTTTGTATTAAAATTATGCACTTCTCGAACAAAGTTAAGGCTAAACTGTAATTACTTTTATGCTTATGTTTTCACCTGAATGTTTCTATTTATTATATGAAAATAATGAAATATAATCAAAATGTGCAGAAATTTAAGTGATATTTAGTAAATTAAATAATTAAATTATCTTATAACATTTAAAAGTTACATTTTATATTAGAAGACTAATACATTTGTAATTAGAACAATTTTGTTTGGTGTTGATTCAGCGAGCCGTGGGTTAAAGCCGACAACTTTTTTATAAATTAGATTTCTACCTTCCTGCCCACACAAACTTCTTTCCCTATCCTATAGGGTGTCTCTGGACACTAAGAGTTAATCTTCCTCACTGACACCGACATCTGCCTCGTGACCTCCATCAAAAGATTTCCTTCCCAACGATCCAGGTTTGGCGCTTGATTCCTTGCCTGTCCATCTGTCACGAGACTGACGCGAGTGTATTTTCTCTCCTGAGACTTTACGAGCATTTGAACCGCTCATACTGTAAGACTCTTCTTCTTCGATCGACGGGGCTGAAGGTGTGGTAGTAGAAACTGAGTTATCGCAACCAGGTGGCGCAGAAGGAATAGCCCCGCCTCGGGAATTCCATGATCTATTTATGTATTCAGTGGAGGGTGTGGCGATACTAATGCTGGGTAAAGCTATCTGTCGAGCTTGATTGTGTTGTCTAGCAACTTCGATTACACTTTGACGGGAGTTCATCATCTGCTCGTGGATTTGCGATCTGGACCTGGACTTACTGGAGATGCCAAGGAGTGGGTCATCGTTCGGTTTATGGATTCTTTGGTAAGCTTTATTTAGCATCTCCTTCTCGTGCTGGATACTGATCGCTTCATTCCAATCTGCTGGAGTTTTGGGGCGAGTTGTGTAACTTGAGGGAGAAGTTGTATACGTTTTTTGTTTGTTCTGAGATACATCCGGCCAGAAACGATCACGAGATCTTGGCTTTTGATGTCCTCTTGGCCAGGTTTTGGACAGATCTTCTTCTTCCACATGAAGTGAGGTTGAGTGCTTACTTGATGATTGATCGTGACTTTTAGACAGTGATGACGAGTCATGTCTTGACGCTCTTCTTCCTTCCTCTATGAACTTTTCTGATATCTGATCACCAGTTTTATGGACCTCAACTCTGACCTCCTGGCGAGTTGGTCTGTCTGACTTCATAGGCAGAACATTGTTTTCTTTACTTTTTCTTCTAGATTTTCGCTCATCTCTTCTGCGAACACGTTCTTCTTCATCTTTCTTGATAGGGGCATAGATGTCATGAATTTCCTGTGCGTACTGACGAACCGTCCCCAAGAGTTCTGAAAGTCCTTCTAAACTGATATCTTCATCTTCGTCATCACCACTGGATGCTTGGCGCGACTTCAGGTTGTGTCTGCCTAGTTTTCTGGACGAACTTGGTCTTGGTGATATCCCATTTGCTGTAAACAAGGACATATGCCTTTCACCTAAAGGAGCCTTCTTTCGTGCAGAGCCTGGTCTAGATTCTGGACGATTAGCTGCGGTTGTTGATGTATGGAAGCGCCCATCACTATCATCTCGCTTTTGAACATCTGTTAAATGTCTACCTCTGCTATCTTGATCAGTTTTGTCAAGCTGGGTGTTCTTTCGTGTCTGCACTTTGCCTCTGGACAATGATTCCTTAGATCGTTCACGATAAATTTGGTTTCCAAAAGGCATGGCATTTTCCATGTTCGCGCTATGAGTTGTATCTTCAAGCGTGGAAAGAGACGGATAGCGAACGTCATCTAAATCATTTCTATAGGCTGCATATTTCATTGTTGAATTGTTTCGCCTGTTATTTTCTCTGTTTTCTGTATTTTTTGCGTTGTCGGAGACTGACCAATCCAACACATTGATATCAATCTTGACGTTCTCACTTCTGGTGCGATCCATTATGATGTTAAGATCAAGTTGTTGCAGTTTACAAAATAGTTGTCAGTGAAACATGGTCACAAGCAATGACTTGTTTATCATTCTGGAGACGAAACAAAATGTCACGTTTCAATAAATAGCAGACCACAAACACAGGATTATTTTTAAAATACAATCTAAAAAAAAAATATGTTCATTTGTTTATTTGTTTGTTGTGTTTGTTGTGTTTGTTATGTTTGTTGTGTTTGTTATGTTTGTTAGAAGGAAATAATTAGAAGATAATAATTAGAAGATAGTGAAAGGGAGTAGTTAGAAGATAATAATTAGAAGATAGTGGAAGGGAGAAGTTAGAAGATAATAATTAGAAGATAGTGAAAGGGAGAAGTTAGAAGATAATAATTAGAAGATAGTGGAAGGGAGAAGTTAGAAGATAATAATTAGAAGATAGTGGAAGGGAGAAGTTAGAAGATAATAATTAGAAGATAGTGAAAGGGAGAAGTTAGAAGATAATAATTAGAAGATAGTGGAAGGGAGAAGTTAGAAGATAATAATTAGAAGATAGTGGAAGGGAGAAGTTAGAAGATAATAATTAGAAGATAGTGAAAGGGAGTAGTTAGAAGATAATAATTAGAAGATAGTGGAAGGGAGAAGTTAGAAGATAATAATTAGAAGATAGTGAAAGGGAGTAGTTAGAAGATAATAATTAGAAGATAGTGGAAGGGAGTAGTTAGAAGATAATAATTAGAAAATAGTGGAAGGGAGTAGTTAGAAGATAGTGGAAGGGAGCAGTTAGAAGATAATAATTAGAAGATAGTGAAAGGGAGTAGTTAGAAGATAATAATTAGAAAATTATGGAAGGGAGTAGTTAGAAGATAATAATTAGAAAATAGTGGAAGGGAGTAGTTAGAAGATAATAATTAGAAAATAGTGGAAGGGAGTAGTTAGAAGATAATAATTAGAAAATTATGGAAGGGAGTAGTTAGAAGATAATAATTAGAAAATAGTGGAAGGGAGTAGTTAGAAGATAATAATTAGAAGATAGTGAAAGGGAGTAGTTAGAAGATAATAATTAGAAAATTATGGAAGGGAGTAGTTAGAAGATAATAATTAGAAAATAGTGTAAGGGAGTAGTTAGAAGATAATAATTAGAAAATAGTGGAAGGGAGTAGTTAGAAGATAATAATTAGAAAATAGTGGAAGGGAGTAGTTAGAAGATAATAATTAGAAGATCGTGAAAGGGAGTAGTTAGAAGATAATAATTAGAAGATAGTGAAAGGGAGTAGTTAGAAGATAATAATTAGAAGATAGTGAAAGGGAGTAGTTAGAAGATAATAATTAGAAAATTATGGAAGGGAGTAGTTAGAAGATAATAATTAGAAAATAGTGGAAGGGAGTAGTTAGAAGATAATAATTAGAAAATAGTGGAAGGGAGTAGTTAGAAGATAATAATTAGAAAATAGTGGAAGGGAGTAGTTAGAAGATAATAATTAGAAGATAGTGAAAGGGAGTAGTTAGAAGATAATAATTAGAAGATAGTGGAAGGGAGTAGTTAGAAGATAATAATTAGAAGATAGTGGAAGGGAGTAGTTAGAAGATAGTGGAAAGGAGCAGTTAGAAGATAATAATTAGAAGATAGTGGAAGGGAGTAGTTAGAAGATAATAATTAGAAGATAGTGGAAGGGAGTAGTTAGAAGATAATAATTAGAAGATAGTGGAAGGGAGCAGTTAGAAGATAATAATTAGAAGATAGTGGAAGGGAGCAGTTAGAAGATAATAATTAGAAGATAGTGGAAGGGAGCAGTTAGAAGATAATAATTAGAGGATAGTGGAAGGGAGCAGTTAGAAGATAATAATTAGAAGATAGTGGAAGGGAGCAGTTAGAAGATAATAATTAGAAGATAGTGGAAGGGAGCAGTTAGAAGATAATAATTAGAGGATAGTGGAAGGGAGCAATTAGAAGATAATAATTAGAAGATAGTGGAAGGGAGCAGTTAGAAGATAATAATTAGAAGATAGTGGAAAGGAGCAGTTAGAAGATAATAATTAGAAGATAGTGGAAGGGAGTAGTTAGAAGATAATAATTAGAAGATAGTGGAAGGGAGTAGTTAGAAGATAAAAATTAGAAAATAGTGGAAGGGAGTAGTTAGAAGATAGTGGAAGGGAGCAGTTAGAAGATAATAATTAGAAGATAGTGGAAGGGAGCAGTTAGAAGATAATAATTAGAAGATAGTGGAAGGGAGCAGTTAGAAGATAATAATTAGAGGATAGTGGAAGGGAGCAGTTAGAAGATAATAATTAGAAAATAGTTGAAGGGAGTAGTTAGAAGATAATAATTAGAAAATAGTGGAAGGGAGTAGTTAGAAGATAGTGGAAGGGAGTAGTTAGAAGATAGTGGAAGGGAGCAGTTAGAAGATAATAATTTGAAGATAGTGGAAGGGAGTAGTTAGAAGATTATAATTAGAAGATAGTGGAAGGGAGCAGTTAGAAGATAATAATTAGAAGATAGTGGAAGGGAGCAGTTAGAAGATAATAATTAGAAGATAGTGGAAGGGAGCAGTTAGAAGATAATAATTAGAGGATAGTGGAAGGGAGCAGTTTGAAGATAATAATTAGAAGATAGTGGAAGGGAGTAGTTAGAAGATAGTGGAAGGGAGTAGTTAGAAGATAATAATTAGAAGATAGTGGAAGGGAGCAGTTAGAAGATAATAATTAGAAGATAGTGTAAGGGAGTAGTTAGAAGATAATAATTAGAAGATAGTGGAAGGGAGCAGTTAGAAGATAATAATTAGAAGATAGTGGAAGGGAGTAGTTAGAAGATAATAATTAGAAGATAGTGGAAGGGAGTAGTTAGAAGATAATAATTAGAAGATAGTGGAAGGGAGAAGTTAGAAGATAATAATTATAAGATAGTAGAAGGGAGCAGTTAGAAGATAATAATTAGAAAATAGTGGAAGGGAGTAGTTAGAAGAGAGAAAGATGGTGAAGATAATGGTAACGATGATGACAATGATGATAGTGGAGTGATAGTGATCATGGTAAGATGATATTAATGATGATGATGATGATGATGATAGTGGTGTGATAGTGATGATGGCAAGGATGATAGTTAGGGTGATGATGATGATGATGATGATGATGATGAGGGTGAGAATGATAGTCATGTTTTTGATGATGGTAATGATGATGGTGATGATGATGTTAGTGCTGTGATGGTCATGATGATGATCATGGTGATGGTGATATTGATGATGGCTGTAATGATGATGATGATTATGATGACGACGGTTATGATGATAATAATGGTGCTGATGGCGGTAATGATGGCGGTGGTGATGATGATGATGTGTATGATTGCGCTAATGATGGAGATAATAATGATGATGATGATTTTGTCAATAACACACGCAAGTTTAAAATGCAATGTCAAAGGCCATAATGAATAGTTCGCCCGCAGGGTTACCGGAGTTCTGGTCAGCTTTAGGGAAGATAAGAATGTCGTAAAAGCAAATAAGAAGGCTGGAGTCCAGGTCTATGTCTGTACTACAAAGTTCGTCCATGTGAGCTTAAGTCATTTTCAGTGTTTTTGTGTGCGTGTTACAGTCGTGCTTCACACAGTGAACCGAGCTGTGAAGGAGATCTGAGCACTATGGAGTTGTTCGCTCAACAATGGGGATGGTCTGTCCACTAAACGAAACTGAACCAATCATCATCATCATGTACCATGCCGGTTGGCGTAGGCGATCATGTCCCTGCACAATCTTCTATTTACAGTGCATCGTATAAGTTCTGTTGTTGACTGTTTTCCATGCCATGACACCAAGCTATCCAGTATTTTCTCTCTTTGTCGTCCGCGATCTCACTTTCCTTTTATTTTGCCAGTTGTAACCAAGTATTCCAACTTTCCTCTTCTCATGATGTGCCCGAAAAATGTTGATTTCTTCTTTCTGATGTTTTTTAAGAGCTCCCTTTTTACTGAACCAATGGAATCGCTAAAAGGAGCACACTAGAGCGAATCATATCAGAACTAGATAGTTAAAATAGACAGATAAAAAGTGAATCGTTTAAACATAATAGTTAAAACGATACGTTAAAAATGAATAGTTAAGATGAAATAGTTAAGATGAAATAGTTAAAATGAAATAGTTAAGATGAAATAGTTAAGATGAAATAGTTAAGATGAAATAGTTAAAATGAAATAGTTAAGATGAAATAGTTAAGATGAAATAGTTAAAATGAAATAGTTAAGATGAAATAGTTAAGATGAAATAGTTAAGATGAAATAGTTAAGATGAAATAGTTAAGATGAAATTGTTAAGATGAAATAGTTAAAATGTTTAAGCTAAATTGGGAGCCGCGATAGCTCAGTGGTTAATGAACTGGACTAAAAAAAAATGGGTACCTGATTTTTTTTTCTTGGAAAGTAAAGCGGCACGGGCGTAATACCGACCACATTACCCCAAAAATCATATGCCGAAGGTCTGTAAAATTTATGGTCACTAACACCATATTCCCTCTGCGCCACTTGGCGTGACGGGGCTTTCTTTCTTACTTGTAAGTAAAAAAAAAGTAAAGTACCCCCCGTCACGCCAAGTGGCGTATAGGGAAATATGGTGTTAGTGACCCTATATTTTACAGACCTTCAGCACATGATTTTTGGGGTAATGTGGTCGGTATTACGCCCGTGCTGTTTTACTTTCCCAGAAAAAATCCGGTACCCATTTAAGGCTGGGTGAACCCGGAGCCGTCGGTTGGGATCGAACCCTATACCCCTTGTCCGTAGTAGTCCAGTTCACTAACCACTGAGCTATCGCGGCTCCTACTAATTTTTAGGGAATTAGTAAAACCCAGGTGTCCTCGCCAGGGTACGAACCCCGGCTGTTGCCGTGGTAAGCCAACCGCCTATCGATTGCGCTAACCGGACTTTCTTACTTGTGCTAAAGCTAAATTAAGCTGAACGAATATGTGCGTGGAATGTTAGAACTCTTGGCCAAGATGGACAACTGGATAATCTTATTTTAGAAAACTTACACCAAAGGAAATAACACTGATGTTAAAGCTAAGAATAGCAAAATGTTTATATCTTCTCAACATTCTTCTATGGTGCAGAAACACGGACATTAGACAAAAAAACAGAACAGAAAATTTGAAGCGTTTGAAATGTGAATTTATAGGAGAATATGAAGAATTGGATGGAAAGAAAAGAAAATAAACGATGAAGTCTTAAAACCACTAAACATGATAGGAGAACTACTAAACACAAGTCACACAAGACAAGTGAGATTTTTGGGCCATGTTAAAAGACACGGCAGCCTATTAAAAGTAATCTTGGAAGATAAAATACAAGGTAAACGAGGCAGAGGCAGACCAAGACTAACATGGACGAGTAACATCAAAGGATGGACATGTCAGCTTATGAAAACCTGCACCATCAAAGCAAGAAACAGATCGGAATGGTGCTCCAAGGTAGCCAACCTTCGATACGGAGACGACACTTTGTGATAATACAATAAATCATTGAAATGAAATAACTAAATGGGCAAGTTAGAAGAAGTCGTTAAAATAAAACAATTCAAAGGGACACATTACGTCACGTGAAAGGAGATTAGTTTGTTCTAGGAATCTATAGCTCGTGGAATGTGGAGACCGGAAATGATACCGTCTCGGACGTCTGTCATTAGGTGACAAAACGACGCCTGTCTTTCTTCTAGGCTTAGGTTACCTGATATAGTCTCACAGATATCAAGTGATCAATATTTCTCTGCTAGCTGATTAGTTTGCTCTCTCGTGTACTGGCAAGTCTGTTCAAGTCCTTTTTAAAGATAAATCCAGGATGCTGTCAGTCTAGTCTAAAGGTTTAATACTTTTGCCGGGATTATTTTTGTAGGAAGTTACTACTTTTTCATTGTCCCCTATAGTCAGGAAATGATTGCGATTTCCTTTCGCCATTTTTCAAACCGCATTATGACATTATATTGTAGTGGTTTGCCTTTAGTTTGATTTGTTTTGACAAGTTCTTTCCAGACAGTTAATTTGTTCTTGTCTATGTCTTCAAACTGTGTTTGTATATGTCTTTTGATGGCCGATGAATGGTTTTGTTTCCTTCTGTTGCCAGAAGTCAGCTCTATGGATAAGATATGGCTAAGATATGGATAAGATAGTTTTTGAAATCAGTATCGCGACTGACCTTAACCTTACTGTTGGTGTCAGCGGAGTTGCAGATGAAAAGTGTAATTTGAAGCCAAACAGCGCCTTTACAAAAAATAACATTGTTGACAACTTTGGTTGTCAGGATAAACCAACCAGAACTGGTCAAGATGCAACTTCCATCTCCTGTGATAACCCTTAAATAAAACAGAAATACTCAAAAATAAATGCTAGTAGAAATCGACAAGGGAAGGCAAACTCGGTACTCACAAAAATGTATCGGGTCGGGGGGACGAGGGGGGTGGCGCAAACACCATAAGCTGTCGTAAACCACTGGGCATGGCAACTTTCGCCCATTACCGTTCTTTTTAGAGAAGTAATCACTAAGAGAAATATATATTATTCGACATAACTAAAACAACAATCTTTGACGTTGCAGCTGAAGAAGTACAGTCCTACTG
>JAVIAB010000139.1:90777632-90845132 GCA_032433765.1 Megaustenia siamemsis | reverse complement strand
TCTTTTCATTTTTAATTGTTTTAAGACTTCATCATTTATTTTCTTTCCTTTCCATCCATTTCTTCCTATGCTTCTATGAATCCACATTTCAAATGCTTAAATTTTCTGTTCTGCTTTCTTGCCTAATGTCCATGGTTCTGCACCATACAGGAATGTTGAGAAAATATAACATTTTGTTATTCTTAGCTTTTGCCCTGGTTTTATTTGTTTTGATGTTAGTATATTTTTCATGGCATTAAAATTGCTTGTTGTCTTTCCTATTCTTTTGTTTATTTCAGTTGTACATTTTCCATCACTGGTTTTTTTCATTAAGTAATTGTTATTGATCTTCATGATTTTCTGTTAGTGGTACAGTATCATCCGCATATATTTGGTTATTGATTATCTTTCCATTAATGTTTATGCCTGGCATCTCTGTGATGTTTTTAAAGATTTGCTCAGTGTATAGATTGAACAAGCTTGGTGATAGGATGCATCCTTATCTTACTCCTCTATTTATAGCAACAGGTGTAGAGTTCTACTTGTTATATTTTATTATTGCTGTTTGCTCCCAGTACAAATTACTTATTAGTTGTGTGCCTTACTTATTAGTAATGCGACGTTTTAAAGTTATTAACTTTAAATCTTGGATCCAAGAGGAGTTGGTTGAATATAGGGATAATGGGGTGGCCTTGTTACTAGAAAGGTCACGTGCTCATAAGAGATCCAGAAACAACTGTAAGTATTGACATGCAGCGCACTCTGGTGGGAAGGCGAAATAAAGGCAGATCAACACAACCTAATTGGAAAATATATGAACACGGTGGGATCAGACGTGGAACGTTCATTGAAAGTTGGCAGCCAAGAACGTGAAGTGTATGAATTTTATTATTACTGCACACAGGGCTGGATTAATCATTAAGTAAAATAAGAACGTGCTTGTGGCATCAAGAGATAGGACCACAAAGGGAATCCCATATTAAATTTACAAAATTACATACAGATATATAAAACAATAACAAGAGTACACAGTGAGTGTAGACCTTCACCAAGGGTCATGATATTGAAGGGGAATTAATTCACCCCCCCCCCCCCCCCCCGGCCCTGTGAAATTTTATAAATCTGGTCTGTGAAATTTTAGGAACATTGGAATATATAGTCAGAGATCAGTCATGGAGATGTTAGAAGCATTGGAATATATAGTCAGAGATCAGTCATGGAGATGTTAGAAGCATTGGAATATATAGTCGGAGATCAGTCATGGAGATGTTAGAAGCATTGGAATATATAGTCAGAGATCAGTCTTGGAGATGTTAGAAGCATTGGAATATATAGTCAGAGATCAGTCATGGAGATGTTAGAAGCATTGGAATATATAGTCGGAGAACAGTCATGGAGATGTTAGAAGCATTGGAATATATAGTCGGAGACCAGTCACAGAATGGAGATGTTAGAAGTATTGGAATATATAGTAGGAGACCAGTCACAGAATGGAGATGTTAGAAGTATTGGAATATATAGTCGGAGATCAGTCACAAAATGGAGATGTTAGAAACATTGGAATATATAGTCAGAGATCAGTCATGGAGATGTTAGAAGCATTGGAATATATAGTCGGAGACCAGTCACAGAATGGAGATGTTAGAAGTATTGGAATATATAGTCGGAGATCAGTCATGGAGATGTTAGAAACATTGGAATATATAGCCAGAGATCAGTCACAAAATGGAGATGTTAGAAGCATTGGAATATATAGTCGGAGACCAGTCACAGAATGGAGATGTTAGAAGCATTGGAATATATAGCCGGAGATTAGTCACAAAACGGAGATGTTAGAAGCATTGGAATATATAGTCGGAGATCAGTCACAGAATGGAGATGTTAGAAGCATTGGAATATATAGTCGGAGATCAGTCATGGAGATGTTTTAAGCATTGGAATATATAGCCGGAGATCAGTCACAAAATGTAGATGATGGAAGCATTTGAATATATAGCCGGAGATTAGTCACAAAACGGAGATGTTAGAAGCATTGGAATATATAGTCGGAGATCAGTCATGGAGATGCTGGAAGCATTAGAATATATAGCCGGAGATCAATCATGGAGATGCTGGAAGCATTAGAATAGATAGCCGGAGATCAGTCATGGAGATGCTGGAAGCATTAGAATAGATAGCCGGAGATCAGTCATGGAGATGCTGGAAGCATTAGAATAGATAGCCGGAGACGAATCATGGAGATGCTGGAAGCATTAGAATATATAGCCTGAGATCAGTCATGGAGATGCTGGAAGCATTAGAATAGATAGCCGGAGATCAGTCATGGAGATGCTGGAAGCATTAGAATAGATAGCCGGAGACGAATCATGGAGATGCTGGAAGCATTAGAATATATAGTCGGAGATCAGTCATGGAGATGCTGGAAGCATTAGAATAGATAGCCGGAGACAAATCATGGAGATGCTGGAAGCATTAGAATATATAGTCGGAGATCAGTCATGGAGATGCTGGAAGCATTAGAATAGATAGCCGGAGACGAATCATGGAGATGCTGGAAGCATTAGAATATATAGTCGGAGATCAGTCATGGAGATGCTGGAAGCATTAGAATATATAGCCGGAGATCAGTCATGGAGATGCTGGAAGCATTAGAATATATAGCCGGAGATCAGTCATGGAGATGCTGGAAGCATTAGAATATATAGCCGAAGATCATTCATGGAGATAATGGAAGCATTAAAATATATAGCCGAAGATCAGTCATGGAGATGCTGGAAGCATAAGAATGGATAGCAGGAGATCAGTCACAGAATGGAGATGCTGGAAGCATTAGAATATATAGCCGGAGATCAGTCATGGAGATGCTGGAAGCATTAGAATAGATAGCCGGAGATCAGTCACAGAATGGAGATGCTGGAAGCATTAGAATAGATAGCCGGAGATCAGTCATGGAGATGCTGGAAGCATTAGAATAGATAGCAGGAGATCAGTCACAGAATGGAGATGCTGGAAGCATTAGAATAGATAGCCGGAGATCAGTCACAGAATGGAGATGCTAGAAGAGAAACAAATAATATTGCAGAAAGATGCAAAAGCTAGAATTCGTGTTTCTGTTGAACGTTTGAATGAGAATTTGCAGAATTTTCACAGCGTAAGCCAAGTTCTACAAAATGAGGATGTGAACTTAAACACATGTGCATATGCACAGCTGACCAACTGAGTACTTCACGAGATGAATTTGAAAAATATTAAGCAGCTACAAAGGAAATGCTACCAGGTTTTTATTACAAGGCAGCTACAGCTCTCAAACGTATCAGAAAGAAAGTACCGGTACCTAATGACGCAGATGCACCAGAAGTACATGCCAGAGATACATTTCGTATCACCACGTTTTACACAATTGTTGACAAACTTGAAACTGAGTCGGAAAGATGAGTAGAGATTTTTTTTTAAAAATAGTAGAGAGAAGTTTTTGTCTAAATGATGTGCCACATAATGTCACTTCATCATCTATTAACACTGAAAGGTATTCCCAGTGCTGTGCCATATAATGTAACTTTATCATCTACTAACATTGAAAGGTATGCTTAGTGCTGTGCCATATAATGTCACTTTATCATCTACTAACATTGAAAGGTATTCCCAGTGCTGTGCCATATAATGTCACTTTATCATCTACTAGCATTGAAAGGTATTCTTAGTGCTGTGCCATATAATGTCACTTTATCATCTACTATCATTGAAAGGTATTCCCTGTGCTGTGCCATATAATGTCACTTTATCATCTACTAACATTGAAAGGTATTCTTAGTGCTGTGCCATATAATGTCACTTTATCATCTACTAACATTGAAAGGTATTCTTAGTGCTGTGCCATATAATGTCACTTTATGATCTACTAACATTGAAAGGTATTCCCAGTGCTGTGCCATATAATGTAACTTTATCATCTACTAACATTGAAAGGTATTCTTAGTGCTGTGCCATATAATGTCACTTTATCATCTACTAACATTGAAAGGTATTCCCAGTGCTGTGCCATATAATGTCACTTTATCATCTACTAACATTGAAAGGTATTCTTAGTTCTGTGCCATATAATGCCATTTTATCATCTACTAACATTGAAAGGTATTCTTAGTGTTGTGCCATATAATGTCACTTTATCATCTACTAACATTGAAAGGTATTCTTAGTGCTGTGCCATATAATGTCACTTTATCATCTACTAACATTGAAATGTATTCTTAGTGCTGTGCCATATAATGTCACTTTATCATCTACTAACATTGAAAGGTATTCTTAGTGCTGTGCCATATAATGTCACTTTATCATCTACTAACATTGAAATACATTCTCAGTGCTGTGCCACATAATGTCACTTCTTCAACTACTAACATTGAAAGGTATTCTCAGTGCTGTGCCACATAATGTCACTTCTTCAACTACTAACATTGAAAGGTATTCTCAGTGCTGTGCCACATAATGTCACTTCTTCAACTACTAACATTGAAAGGTATTCTCAGTGCTGTGCCACATAATGTCACTTCTTCAACTACTAACATTGAAAGGTATTCTCAGTGCTGTGCCACATAATGTCACTTCTTCAACTACTAACATTGAAAGGTATTCTCAGTGCTGTGCCACATAATGTCACTTCTTCAACTACTAACATTGAAATACATTCTCAGTGCTGTGCCACATAATGTCACTTCTTTAACTACTAACATTGAAATACATTCTCAGTGCTGTGCCACATAATGTCACTTCTTCAACTACTAACATTGAAATACATTCTCAGTGCTGTGCCACATAATGTCACTTCTTCAACTACTAACATTGAAAGGTATTCTCAGTGCTGTGCCACATAATGTCACTTCTTCAACTACTAACATTGAAAGGTATTCTCAGTGCTGCCAAAAACCGATTGATGTTTTACCTCGACGACTTCAGCAGTATTTTCTCAGCTCAGCTTCAGCAGTTTCATTCACATGTGCGCTACCATAAGTTCAGTGCACCAAAACAAGATCCAGCCATGTTGAACTTGATAAAATAATCGTACAAGACAATATTGAGTGCTGCCTTTCCAAATGTCGACATTGACTTTCGTATATCTTTAACATTAATGGTCACAAATTGCTGAGCTGAGCGTTCATGTTCTCAGTTGGGACCTATATTAAAAATCCCATCAGAACAACTACGACAGGATGGATTCCTCGTCTCTATTAATTAAGTACAGAAGCAGATGTGTTACATAAGATTAGATTTGAAGAATATGATCATATATATGATCATGAAAAAAGTAGGAGAAAACTGCTGAAATAATAAAATGGAAGTAGACAAAAGATAAACATTTGGTAAAATTTCGATAATAAAAATGTTAGTTTATGGTTTATTAATGTTTATATTTTAAATTACACACACACACACACACACACACACACACATATATATATATATATATATATATATATATATATATATATATATATATATATATCGGGGGAGGGCGGAGCAACATCTTTTAAGTGCTTAGTGTTTAATGTTTAGTCTTTATTTTTTAATGTTTAGTGTTTTATGTTTAGTGTTTCGTGTTTAATGTTTAGTGTTTAATGTTTAGTGTATGTTTAGTGTTTAATGTTTAGTGTTTTATGTTTAGTGTTTCGTGTTTAATGTTTAGTGTTTAATGTTTAGTGTATGTTTAGTGTTTAATGTTTAGTGTTTTATGTTTAGTGTTTCGTGTTTAATGTTTAGTGTTTAATGTTTAGTGTATGTTTAGTGTTTAATGTTTAGTGTTTTATGTTTAGTGTTTCGTGTTTAATGTTTAGTATTTAATGTTTAGTCTTTATTGTTTAATTTTTAGTCTTTATTGTTTAATGTTTAGTGTATGTTTAGTGTTTAATGTTTAGTGTTTAATGTTTAGTCTTTCTTGTTTAATATTTAGTATTTAATGTTTAGTCTTTAATGTGTAATGTTTAGTGTTTAATGTTCAGTATTTACTGTGTATTGTTTAATGTTTAGTATTTAATGTTTAGGGTTTAATGTTTAGGGTTTAATGTTTAGTCTTTATAGTTTAATGTTTAGTCTTTATTGTTTAGTGTTTAATGTTTAATGTTTAGTCTTTAATGTTTAATGTTTAGCGTTTAATGTTTAGTATTTAATGTTTAGGGTTTAATGTTTAGCGTTTAATGTTTAGTCTTTATAGTTTAATGTTTAGTCTTTATAGTTTAATGTTTAGCGTTTAATGTTTAGTCTTTATAGTTTAATGTTTAGTCTTTATAGTTTAATGTTTAGTCTTTATAGTTTAATGTTTAGTCTTTATAGTTTAATGTTTAGTCTTTATTGTTTAATGTTTAATGTTTAGTCTTTAATGTTTAATGTTTAGTCTTTAATGTTTAATGTTTAGTGTTTAATGTTTTGTGTTTAATGAAAAAATAAGAAAAAATAAGATAATGAAGGTTATTAAAGAGTAATTATTGCACAGGTGATAAAATGCAAATAAGATCTGCGTAAACATTTCACACTAGAGTAACAAAGTAGCCCAGAACTAAGAATCTCGACCAAAAGTTGTAAAAATTCTTGACAGAAGCATTTACTCCGTTTAACGCCAGACAATTGGTTGCACGAATGTTACACGTTTCGCAATGCAATAATTATCAATAGTAATGTTATATATATATATATTATATCGGTAATATTATGTAAATAGTAATAAATAATACCAGATGTGTGAAATATTGTTACCACAGTTAACACAATAAACAAATTGTAACTGGCCTACCCAGTCATTTGTATCAAATACCTTCGTAATTGTTACATCAATTAATAATAACCTTGTCAACAATAACAGTAGATTTAATACACGAGCATACACATTCATCAACTAATTAAAGTTTACAGAAATAAAAATTTTCATTATTATTATTACTTTCGGAATTGACATAGTACACTATTATTCGATCTACAGACTATTAAACTCACAATTGAAGACTCACCAAATACGGTTTGGAAATCATAAAAAAAGAATTGCGCTCTTCAAGAAAAGAACCGCAACTTCTAGGAATATTTGTGCACAATGATCTCCCTTTGCCACGGTTCAAGCCTGATGGCTCATCTTTCAGGAGCTGGTTTCCCGGTATCGATGGATCCGTCATTGATTTCTTTCATCGATTGATCCAGCTAAAGGTGTTTGGCTCTCCGGTCAGACGGTTACCCGGTTACAGAAGGCGTCATAATGATTAATTATTTGTTCTTGTGGACTGTTCCGTGTTGTTATTTGTGTTCTGTTATGTTGACATCTTTTGAAAGTATAATTTAGTGCCACCGTCAGCCCCTGGTATATCGTTATAGCTTTAATGATGTGTCCAGTGTATATCTGCACCACAGAAATAAAAAACAGAATAGCACAAGCCAAAGTAGCATTTCAGAAAATGAAAAACATCTTGTGCAACAAGTCTGTGTCAATAAATAGGAGAAAGAGAATTCATCAGTACTACATGCAGTTGATTCTGACCTATGGAAGTGAATCATGGACAGTAAACAAACAAATGAAAAGACTATTAGAGGCCACGCAAATGAGATTTCTCAGAAGAATGTTCAGAGTTCCGTGAGCAGCTAAACAAAAACCAACAAGAAAATTCTTATTCTTAAGAGGATACATGACAAGGAGTCACTAAACAACAGAAAGAAAAAAACCAACGTTTTTTCTTCTTCACTTCATAAGAAGATGATATTTGTATTATTTGAGTACAACTGACAAAATACAGTGAAAGAGAAATCACGGGTGACAAAAAGAGAAAATACCAGATAACTTGGTGTCGTGGCATGGAAAACAGGCAACAACAGAATTAATACAATGCACTGTAGACAGAAAATTGTGGAAGGACACCTATGCCAACCGACATGCCACATGATAATAATGACAATATATCTGCATGGAGATTTGGTATCGCGGTCAGTCATAGAAATTAAAATACTTCGACTTATAAAGGTGGCTTAATTCTTGAGCAAGACTAGGTTTATTTTTTATTTCTTAATAAGATCGTTAAATAAATACCAGATTTTGTTTTACCCATTAATTTCATCGCTTGTGTATAGTCGCCCACATTCTACAAATTGATAACAGAAATTTTCTCTGTGAAAGTTGGGCGATATGGCGTGATGCTGACCACATCCTCCATAAATGTATCGACCGTTGCTAAAAAAATATATACTAATACCTTTTTCTCAAATTAAAACAACAAAAAAAAAAAAAAAGTAAAGTACCCCCGTCACGCCAAGTGGCGTATAAGGGAATTTGGTGTTGGTGACCATAAATTTTACAGACATTCGGCACATGATTTTTGGGGTAATGTGGGCGGTATAATGCCCGTGCCGCTTTACTTTCCTAGAAAAAAATCCGGTACCCATTAAAGGCTGGGTGAACCCGGAAGCCATCGGTTGGGATCAAACCCTACCTCTTGTCCTTTGTAGTCCAGTGCACTAAACACTGAGCTTTATTTTCAATTAACGCTGCTAAAAGTAACGGCAATTTTTTCATTCTTTATATAAGGTGCAACGATTTGACGCAAGGTGTGTGTATAAGAAAGAAAGAAAGAAAGAAAGAAAGAAAGAAAGAAAGAAAGAAACAAGCAAGCAAACAAACAAACAAAGGGAGGAAGGGGAAAAATGGAAGAAGGGAGGAAAAGGAAGGATATGAGGGAGATAGAGAGGGAATACAAGAGAAAGGGAGTTGATGCTATAAAGGTAAGGAAGGAAAAGAGAGGAGGGGAGGAAAGAGGCGTGGGGTAAACGCTGGTGGAGGGGGGTAGGGAAGGTGACAAGGGCGGGATAGGTGAAGTTAGGGGAGTGAATGGGTTGGAGAGGCAGAAGATAAGGAAGAAATAAGGTGCTGGCTAGATAATTCAATCATCAATGTTCATCTCCGCCCCCCCCCCCACACCTTCATTCCAGTTCTTTCTATCCAATAGTGTCTTCTCATCCGAAGCTGGACCAACCCGTAGTTCTCGCGTAACTTCTCACGTAACTTCTCACGTAACTTCACTTCCCTCCCTGAATGTTACTTGCCGACCAATCTTTATGTTACAGACCTGGTCACATCTTACAATGCATGCTTGTCGCAATTATAACTGCTATACATAAAGAACGCTCAGTGGTTAGTGAACTGGACTACAAAGGACAAGAGGTCCATGGTATTCTCAACATTCTTCTGTAAAACACATTTCTACAGCCTACACCTCCAATGATTTTCTTGTCTGTTGTCCTATTCTCCATAATTCACATCCATATGTTTAGACTGGCTCTACATAGCATTTAGGAACTCTTTTTCTAGTTTCTATTGTCAAAAATGGATTGCACAGAATCTTCCTGATTTTTTGGAAAGCTGCTTTTGCCTGAGCCATTCTGCATCTCATTTCCGATATACATCTACCATCCGAGGTTAACACTATTCCCAGATATTTAAATTCATTTACCTGTTTTGATATTGTTCCACTTGTCTCAATCGTGCATTGGTGATGTCTTTTTCTTTGTTGTTACATTTGTCTTTTTGCCGTTAAAATATGACGTCCATAAAAATGAATGGGAGATTGTGTTGGAAGAGAATTCTGAAATAAAGTTCGCCTCTAATTCTCACTACTCTATAATCAGTTTCCTATACTCACATATCCCACAAGATAAATTCTCTCTCATAAGTCTAGCAGTCTGCAGGTCATCGCTGCAACTTGTGCCTTATCCGTTTTAGCGAGCTAGGTATCCTGAAATGTCTGCATCAATCACATATTTACATATGTTCTGGAACTGGCTCGCAGTCATAGATTATAACATACATCAGATAGTAATGCCAACAGCATCATCGTGTGTCATACCGATTTGGCGTAGGCGATCATGTCCTTCCACAATCTTCTATCTACAGTGCATCGTATCAGTTCTGTTGTTGACTGTTTTCCATGCCATGACACCAAGCTATCCAGTATTTTCTCTCTTTGTCGTCCGCGATCTCTCTTTCCTTTTATTTTGCCAGTTGTAACCAAGTATTCCAACTTTCCTCATCTCATGATGTGCCCGAAAATGTTGATTGTTTCTTTCTGATGTTGTTTTAGGAGTTCCCTTTTCGTGTTGGCCTCTTTGAGAATTTCTTTATTGGTCTTTTTAGCTGTCCAGGGAACTTTCAACATTCTTCTGAGAAATCCCATCTCTGTGGCCTCTAATCGTCTTTTCATTTGTTTGTCTACTGTCCATGATTCGCTTCCATAGGTCAGAAATGACAACAGCTATACTGTAATAATACAAAGGACAAGGGGTAGTGTTAGATCCCAACCGACGGCTCCGGGTTCACCCAGCCTTAAAATGGGTACTAGATTTTTTTCTGGGAAAGTAAAGCGGCACGGGCATAATACCGACCACATTACCCCAAAAATTATGTGCCGAATGTCTGTAAAATTTATGCTCACTAACACCATATTCTCTATACGCCGCCACTTGGCGTGACAGGGGTACTTTTTTTTTTTTTTAAATCACTTCGCCTCTATGTCTTTTAAGAAAGACACTGCCATGGAAACCACAGAGAAAGAGAAAGTCACTAAGGCCCTAGAATGCACAGAGATGAGAAGAAAGAAAGTGTCTAAGAACAGTCATGGACTCAGTTTTACCTATGCTCCGAGAGAGGGTATAAAGGGCTTTGCTCGATCGATTAATTGATTGATCTAGGCCTATTAAAGGCCGTTTTAAAATTCAGCCGAAATTGCTGGATTGGGAAAAGAAATTTCGAAGCAAATCGTTGGTCTGGAAATGTTCGATTTTTTGTTGCCAGTTTGTCCCACTCGCTACCGAACCTGGAATTTCCTAATTAATTTCGCTTTAAGTTACGATATCTTCATTAGTGGTAAAACATTCAAGTAATGAGGGTTCGGCAGTGGGACACTCTGTAAGCGGCTCCCAACTCCTAGCTAATTTCCTCTTCTTCTTCTTCAATGTTCATCTTCTGGCTATTCGTCTTCATCGATCTACCTCAAAAGGACGTTAAGTGGACGTGTAAGCGCCGTGTTGTAGTTTACATCAAACTACGGTATCTACGGCTTTCGGCCCAACACAGCCGGCTTAATCATGTCATTTTTAAATACCAGTTTGCTTCCCTCTTCGATCACTACTAACTTGGTCAGACTGGGTATTTGTGTCATCAAAGCCGCAAACGGGAGATAAGAGTATGACCTTGGTCAGACTGGGTATTTGTGTCATCAAAGCCGCAAACGGGAGATAAAGTATGACCTTGGTCAGACTGGGTATTTGTGTTATCAAAGCCACAAACGGGAGATAGAGTAGGACCTTGGCCAGACTGGGTATTTGTGTTATTAAAGCCACCAACGGGAGATAGAGTAGGACCTTAGTCAGACTGGGTATTTGTGTCATCAAAGCCACCAAAGGGAGATAGAGTAGGACCAAGGTCAGATTGAGTATTTGTGTCATCAAAGCCACACATGGAAGACAGAGTACGACCTCGGTCAGACTGGGTATTTGTGTTATCAAAGCCACAAACGGGAGATAGAGTAGGACCTTGGTCAGACTGGGTATTTGTGTCATCAAAGCCACAAACGGGAGATAGAGTAGGACCTTGGTCAGACTGGGTATTTGTGTCATCAAAGCCACCAACGGTAGATAGAGTATGACCTTGGTCAGACTGGGTATTTGTGTTATCAAAGCCACCAACGGGAGATAGAGTATGACCTTGGTCAGACTGGGTATTTGTGTCATCAAAGCCACAAACGGAAGATAGAGTAAGACCTTGGTCAGACTGGGTATTTGTGTTATCAAAACCACCAACGGGAGATAGAGTAGGACCTTGGTCAGTCTGGGTATTTGTGACATCAAAGCCACACATGGGATATAGAGTAGGACCTTGGTCAGACTGGGTATTTGTGTCATCAAAGCCACCAACGAGAGATAGAGTAGGACATTGGTCAGACTGTGTATTTGTGTCATGAAAGCCACCAACGGGAGATAGAGTAGGACCTTGGTCAGACTGGGTATTTGTGTTATCAAAGCCACCAACGGGAGATAGAATAAGACCTTGGCCAGCTTTTAACGCTGATTCTGACGCAAACGGGCGACTATGAGTCCCAAAACCACTTTCAGCCCAGGATTAATCCCGAGTCCCTTTTCCAAAATTGTGTTCTATACGAGTCTTTGACAAATTGGCATTTTAGAGAGAAAAAAAGTAC
Source organism: Megaustenia siamemsis (assembly GCA_032433765.1). Taxonomy (NCBI): domain Eukaryota; kingdom Metazoa; phylum Mollusca; class Gastropoda; order Stylommatophora; family Ariophantidae; genus Megaustenia; species Megaustenia siamemsis. The sequence goes on along the minus strand of JAVIAB010000139.1, from coordinate 90,832,938 downwards.
ACTAAATTGAGGATAAAACGTTCATCCTCTGCAATAATAATTTTTCTAAAAATACATAGAAATATAGTAAACATAGGGGTAACATTTGATACGGTTTCAACAATTGTATTCATTATTTTTTTAAACAGTGTAAATGTAAATAATCTCAATAATGGAGTTGTGTCGTTAAAAAAATATTGCAAAACCATGAATTTGATGTCTCGAAACAATTCGATTAATTTATCATCTTATTCTGTCAGAACGTAGAGTGATATCACGTTTGTTAACATCACGGCTGGCATATCGGAATGGTTCTCGTTTTTCAAATTTATAAATTGAGAATGGCATCCAAGACCAGTGATGAACTATTTTCCCGCTACTCAATGACATCAAGACACATATGTGAAGGGGGTGGTACATGGAGAAGAAAATGGTGTAACAAGAGGAAGAAGTAGAACAAGTATAATTGAGAATATGAAGATGTCAATATGAAGAATATCAAGAAATATATCTGAGAAAATAAAGAAGCAGAAGTAGAAGAAGGAGGTGGAGTATATTTTAGAAAATAAAGTAGTATATCTGAGAATATAAAGAAGTAGTATATCTGAGAATATAAAGAAGTAGTATATCTGAGAATATACAGAAGTAGTATATCTGAGAATATAAAGAAGTAGTATATCTGAGAATATAAAGAAGTAGTATATCTGAGAATATAAAGAAGTAGTATATCTGAGAATATAAAGAAGTAGTATATCTGAGAATATAAAGAAGTAGTATATCTGAGAATATAAAGAAGTAGTATATCTGAGAATATAAAGAAGTAGTATATCTGAGAATATAAAGAAGTAGTATATCTGAGAATATAAAGAAGTAGTATATCTGAGAATATAAAGAAGTAGTATATCTGAGAATATAAAGAAGTAGTATATCTGAGAATATAAAGAAGAAGTAGTATATATGAGAATATAAAGAAGTAGTATATCTGAGAATATAAAGAAGTAGTATATCTCAGAATATAAAGAAGTAGTATATCTCAGAATATAAAGAAGTAGTAGTAGAAGAAGGAGGTGGAGTATATTTTAGAAAATAAAGTAGTATATCTGAGAATATAAAGAAGAAGTAGTATATATGAGAATATAAAGAAGAAGTAGTATATCTGAGAATATAAAGAAGTAGTATATCTGAGAATATAAAGAATAAGTAGTATATATGAGAATATAAAGAATAAGTAGTATATCTGAGAATATAAAGAAGAAGTAGTATATATGAGAATATAAAGAAGAAGTAGTATATATGAGAATATAAAGAAGAAGTAGTATATCTGAGAATATAAAGAAGTAGTATATCTGAGAATATAAAGAATAAGTAGTATATATGAGAATATAAAGAATAAGTAGTATATCTGAGAATATAAAGAAGAAGTAGTATATATGAGAATATAAAGAAGAAGTAGTATATCTGAGATTATAAAGAAGTAGTATATCTGAGAATATAAAGAAGAAGTAGTATATCTCAGAATATAAAGAAGAAGTAGTATATCTGAGAATATAAAGAAGAAGTAGTATATTTGAGAATATAAAGAAGAAGTAGTATATCTCAGAATGTAAAGAAGAAGCAGTAGAAGGAGGTAGAGTATATTTGAGAATATAAAGAAGGAGAAGATGAAGAAGAAGTATAATTGAGAATATGACGAATAAGCATAATTGAGAAAATGAAGAAGTATATTTGAGAATATGAAGTAGAAGTATACTTGAGAATAAGAAGAAGAAGCGTAATTGAGAATATGAAGAAGAAGTATATTTGAGAATATGAGAAGCAGAAGAAGAGGCAAAGGGGAAAAAAGGGGATAAAGAAAGAAAGAAATAAAAAGAAAGAAAGAAAGAAAGAAAGAAAGAAAGAAAGAAAGAAAGAAAGAAAGAAAGAAAGAAAGAAAGAAAGAAAGAAAGAAAGAAAGAAAAACAATTTTATCTTCAAATTTAGATAATCGAAAATTAAACTGGAAACCAGTGTTCACGGATGAACACTGTTTCTCTGGCTGCCCAGAACATAGAAACGGCAATATTGATGTTCTTTCTCTATGGAAACATGGCGGACAAACGACATGAAACCAATTCAATATTGAGTCAATTAAAGACGCATTGCAATCCCAATATATAATAGGCCCCAATAAGGTTTCGTGCACGGAGTTTAACGATTACTTAGCTGGAAATGCGTACTCGCTCCTCTCTGTTTGCTTTCATTTAACCACATCAATTTCTTCGACAAAATTGGCGGTTCGCCATGGATTTCTCGATCACAATATAATTTGTTACTCTGGGGAATTGGGGCTAATTTAGATTTAGACTTAAAGTGATAAATTATACAGCAACGGGAGGAGCTAGTTTTCAAGATTTCGCATTTTAAGTTCGATGTGTGATGATGTTTCTTTATTCTCTGGGTCTTTTCTCGAATAGCTTGTTGTTTGTAGGCCTGCGCGTTTCTTGTCCCCCCCCTCCCCCCCACAACTATAATTTGGAACTGGACTACAAAGAACAAGGGGTATGGTTCGATCCCAACCGACGGCTTCCGGGTTCACCCAGCCTTAAATGGTTCCGGATTTTTTTCTGGGAAAGTAAAGCAGCACGGGCGTAATACCGACCACATTACCCCAAAAATTATGTGCTGAAGGTCTGTAAAATATAGGGTCACTAACACCATATTCTCTATACGCCACTTGGCGTGACGGGGGTACTTTACTATTTACTTTTACTATAATTTGAACATTTGAACAAATGAAAAGACGATTGGAGGTCACAGAGATGTGATTTCTCAGAAGAATGTTGAAAGTTCTCTGGACAGCTAAAAAAGACCAATGAGGAAGTTCTCAAAGAGGCCAACACAAAAAGGGAGCTCTAAAAAAACATCAGAAAGAAGCAATCAACATTGTTCGGGCACATCATGAGAAGAGGAAAGTTGGAATACTTGGTTACAACTGGCAAAATAAAAGGAAAGAGAGATCGCAGACGACAAAGAGAGAAAATACTGGATAGCTTGGTGTCATGGCATGGAAAACAGTCAACAACAGAACTGATACGATGCACTGTAGATAGAAGATTGTGGAGGGACATGATCACCTACACCAACCGGTATGGCACATGATGATGACTATAATTTGTGTCACTTTTTTTGTAACTTTCGATAGAAAAAAAAGCCCACGATAAGGAGATGAAGAAGGAAAAGGAAGAAGAATGAGGATGAAGAGAAAGAAGAAAAATGTGATAAGTGGCATGTGCCTTATTTATTTCACTACTCTTGTTGGTATTTCATTTCTGAAAGAAATTACAGAACAATCCAGTAAGAAGAAGAAGGAGGAGAAGAATAAAGAGAAACACACGAAGGTAGAGGAAGATTAAAAAGAAGAAAAAGATGAAAAACAGGAAGAGGAAGGGGTATAAGAAGAGGAGGAAGAAGAAGAATGCAACAGATATGATTAGGAGGAATTAAAAGGAGGAGGTAGAAGATAAAGAGAAGTAGAGCAAGGAGGATCAAGAAAAAAGAGGAGGTAGAAGATAAAGAGAAGTAGAGCAAGGAGGATCAAGAAAAAAGAGGAGGTAGAAGATAAAGAGAAGTAGAGCAAGGAGGATCAAGAAGAAAGTGGAGGTAGAAGATAAAGAGAAGTAGAGCAAGGAGGATCAAGAAGAAAGAGGAGGAAGAAGCTAAAGAGAAGTAGAGCAAGGAGGATCAAGAAGAAAGTGGAGGAAGAAGAAAACAAGAAGTAGAGCAAGGAGGATCAAGAAGAAAGAGGAGGTAGAAGATAAAAAGTAGAGCAAGGAGGATCAAGAAGAAAGAGGAGGTAGAAGATAAAAAGTAGAGCAAGGAGGATCAAGAAGAAAGTGGAGGAAGAAGAAAACAAGAAGTAGAGCAAGGAGGATCAAGAAGAAAGAGGAGGAAAAAGATGAGATGAAGAAGAAACTTGTACTGTACCTAGGTACGATTTATCGCTATCTTTCTATCTGGGTTGCATCCCTATATTGGACAAATCCCTGGACTCTATCAAGAATAGTATCGACGTCTGCGTTCGTTAACAAACGACCGATTTGCGCACACTCTCTTACATCCAAAAACAATATTTTAAAATGCGGCTGCACAAACAGTGAAGGAGAAACGCAAACATTCGTTTCTAAACAAGGAAAATATCAACAGAAATAATGGGCTTATATTCTATTTATGGTTTTGTTATTTTCGTCACAGTTTTATGCTGTTGTGTAGTGACATCATATACAGACAATAGAGCACTCTTAAACAAACAGGACGGCAAGATATCCATCTAGTTGGCTGTGAATAGAACATTGATTTTGGAAATCGATAATTCTACTAAATAGAACCTCCTGGACGTGGTCTATTACTGTAGAGGTGGGAGGTCGTATGTTTACGAGGAGTGCCGTCTCGTTTTCATTACTGATGTAAGGGGCATTACTACAGAACGTTGGCAAACTGATCGCCTAGTTTATAATTTGACACCTCTCGTTTTTGTTTTTATTTTAAAAAATCTTTTCTCTACAGCAGTAAAGCCACGTTGGTAAAGTAGGAATACCATATTGGCAAAGTAGAAATACCATATTGGTAATGTAGGAATACCATATTGACAAAGAAGAAATACCATATTGGTAGAGTAAGAATATTTTTTTCTGGTAGAGTAGAAATATCGTATTTGCAGAGTAGGAATATTATAGTGGTAGAGTTGGAATGTTATGGTGGTAGAGTAGGAATATTATAGTTGTAGAGTTGGAATATTATAGTGGTAGAGTAGGAATATTATAGTTGTAGAGTTGGAATATTATAGTGGTAGAGTAGGAATATTATAGTTGTAGAGTTGGAATATTATAGTGGCAGAGTAGGAATATTATAGTTGTAGAGTTAGAATATTATAGTGGTAGAGTAGGAATGCAACAAATCTATGCCAATAAAAATGAGAAAGAGAGTTCATCGGTGCTATATAGAACCAATTCTGACCTATGGAAGCGAATCATGGACAGTAGACAAACAAATGAAAAGACGATTAGAGGCCACAGAGATGGGATTTCTCAGAAGTATGTTGAAAGTTCCCTGGACAGCTAAAAAGACCAATGAGGAAGTTCTCAAGGAGGCCAGCACAAAAGGGAGCTCTTAAAAACATCAGAAAGAAGCAATCAACATTTTTCGGGCACATCATGAGAAGAGGAAAGTTGGAATACTTGGTTACAACTGGCAAAATAAAAGGAAAAAGAGATCGCGGACGACAAAGAGAGAAAATACTGGATAGCTTGATGTCATGGCATGGAAAACAGTCAACAACAGAACTGATACGATGCACTGTAGATAGAAGATTGTGGAGGGACATGATCACCTACGCCAACCGGTAAGGCACATGATGATGAGAGTAGGAATATTATAGTGGTAGAATATGAATATTATAGTGTTAGAGTAGGAATGCCATAATGGTAGAGTAGGAATATTATAGTGGTAGAGTAGGAATGCCATAATGGTAGAGTAGAAGAAAGTGATTTAGTTAGTTCCTGTCTTGCCGTAATAAAAGAAAACACAAAAATATCCGACAATGCAGCCGGCAAGCTTAATGTGGTCTTCTGCTGGGGCATAGTGAGCACTCAAACAGAGATTAGGAAAGCAAATAATAGCAAAAATATGACAGATAAAACTATTACTTTTACCAGAAATTATTTTATCTGTTACGTTCTAGCTTTAACTGTAGTTTTCTTTTCCTAAAAATATTGACTCTACAGCACAATCTAATAAAACAATAAAATCTTGATAAACCAGGCTTTACAGCAGTCTACTAAAAGTAATCTTGGAATGTAAAATACAAGGTAAAAGAGGCAGATGGGAGATCAAGAATCACATGGACGATAAACATCAAAAGATGGACAAGTCAGACTACGACAACCTGCACCATCAAAGCAAGAGACAACGGAATGACGCTCCATGTTAGTCAACCTTCGATGAGGAGACGGCACTCGATGATGATGATGATCAGGCTTCTGACGCTCTGATGTACTTACATTTATCAAGAGAAGGATCAAATGAGTTAAATTTATTGATAGATTGACCACCATTCAAATAAAAGCAAATGCCGTCACATACCAGCTTTCACCATTGTTAAGACATCCTAACATTTCTATAGCAGCTAAACAACAAATGATAAATAGCATCTTCATACCAACTTTGTGATATGAAAGTCAAACATGGACCCTTTCTGAATCACATCTAAGAAAGATCAATACATGTGAGATGCGGTGATTAAGAAAAGTAACAAACAACACAAGAAGAGATAGAATACCAAATGAAACCATAAGAAAAATAGTAGGAATAAACCCCGCCAAGAATATATAGAACAACAACTTAAATGGTTGGACCACCTGGTCAGAATGAATCCTCACCAATCACCATCAAGGGCGTTATTCTCAAGAATGCATGGAAAAAGACCAAGAGGAAGACCTAGAAGAAGATGGATAGATGCAGTGATAGAGACATGTAACAACAAAGGAAAATCGCTAATTCAGACAGTTCGAGCAGCTCAAGAACGACAAATGATATATCCACAACACCTTTTAGGTATCAGTGAGAAAGAGAAAAGAAGAAAGACCACCATATTTTCTCCACACAGTTTCAACCACATCAAAAGGATTCACAATAAAACGAAAAGTACCTACCCCACCTTCAATTAGCCCTACTTATTAATATCAGGACCGTTTGGTGGTGGTTGGTTGCGTTCGCCCGATGACTAAAGTATTTTAGAGTATCGTAATAGACTAGAATATTCCTCTTCATCATCCGCCCTTACAAGAACGTAGTGGACGTATCTGAGTTGTGTTGTGGTTTGCAGTATAACTGTTATATTTGCGCCTTTCGGCCCAACCCATCCGACTTCAGCACGATATTTTTGAGTACCGGGCTGTCTTCCCTCTTCGATCCCTGCACGCTTGGCCATACTAGACAGATTAGTCTGTTACTGGAGGCACCGCGGAGAAGTGGAGCAGGGTCTGGGTGGTTTTTGTTCACCGATCCTGGCGCAAGCCATCAGCTGTGGGTCGCTGACAACTTCCAGCTCTGGTGCTGGTAGGCGCGCCTTCGCCTCCAGGACCGTTTAAATAACTAAGCATTACCGAAACCTGCTCCAGCTGAAACAAACAATAATGGTTGGCTACAAGATCTGATTGTTCTGTATCGTTTACATTATTTACAAAGTAAAGCATTGCTGATAATCAATATACTGGAGAAATTAAAAATTGATGGCAAGGATCTGAGATCATTAAAAAAAAAATGTACTGGCAACAAACAGGAGCCATATGAGTAAGCAACCAAACAGGACAGTTCCAATGTATAAAACAAGGAGTCAGACAAGGCTGTGTTCTGTCGCCGGATTTGTTTTCACTTTACAGCGAACATATTACTGTTGTTGTTGCGTTCGCCAGCTTTCACTCTGACGAAGTCCCTAGAGACTAGGAACTGAATTTTGCGGGTTAATCCATTTTTCCCTGGCAGCCGTGTGCACAGGGGTCCCTCGCCGCACAGGCAAATAATTCTGACTTCGGAGGTACTCATGTTTTTTTTTCGATAGATGAGTAACCGACGTTTCAAGCCGGGCCTCGCTGCTGAGACCAGGGGTGGTTGTCGCAGAGAGAAATCACAAATAAAAATCCCAACCGGTGTGGCCAAGATTTGAACCCACAACCTCTCTGTCCCGAGGCCGGCGTCTTGCCTCGAGACCAACCAGTCCCCATGGACTTGGAATATGAGGAAACTGCAACAAGGAACACTTTTCATGCATAGCCTGCAATGGTTCCTGCCGCCTATTCACCATATACCAGAAGTTCACGTCCTCCCGAAAGTGATGATCGTCATATTTCTTTAAAAATGTATAGCGCTTGATGATGTTAGACCATCGTTGTTGACTCTAATTTCGAACATACAAACACACAGTTAGTCGTCAGATTATCCCCCTCGCACATCAAACAACAGACCGTAAGATTAGCGTAACGCCGGTCTAGGGATTTACGATGAGCCATTACGATGACGTAGAACACATAACAATGTCGGACGCACTGCAATGACGCGCCCTTTAGAATCCTGATTACTCTAGTGAATGTAGCCTACAACGAACAGAACACGGTGCAAATTCTCTAAAGAGATAAAACTGCGACTGACGAAGCATTTCACATTAATAAGTAACATGTAAATAATTTGCGTCAAGTAAATCCAACAACGGTCATGAACAGCACCAATGTGACGAAAAGCGCAGAACAAGCCTAGACGATAGAAGGTCGCATTCACAACACTTGATTTGTCGAAAATGGAATATTGCCGACGTACGACATTGTTTTATCAGCGCAGGTGTAATAAGTAGATCATTATCTTGACTTTAACGCATAGGAGTGCGATGGAGAACCGAAATTAATCAGACATTGAATGCACTTTCATCAGCGATCGAGAGAACGTGGACTAGATCCGCCATCTTAGAAACGGAAGTCCCCAAAAAACCGTATAGGAACATATTATGAGATCAATAGTGGACAAAAAAGGAATTGAAGTCACTGGCCACAACATAAACTAATTTCGATATGCGGAAGACACAGTCCTAATGTTAGAGACAGAGTGAACTAAAGAAATGATAGACATAATAGTAAAAGAAAGCAACAAGAAAGGTATCAGTCTGAATAGTAAGAAAACAGAAGCAATGGTCATATCGAAGAAACAATTATCGCCATCATGCAGCATAAAAAATAAACAGGACAAATCTGAAATAAGTGAAACGCGTCAAATGCTTGGGCACAATAATAATATCAGATTGAAGTTGCACCACAGAAATAAAAAGCAAAATAGTTCAGGCCATAATAACATTTCCGAAAATGAAAAACCTCTTGTGCAATAAGTCTATGTCAAATGAAGTGAGAAAGAGAGTTCATCGGTGCTATGTAGAGCCAATTCGGACATATGGAAGCAAATTATGGACAGCAGCCAAACAAATGAAAAGACAATTAAAGGCCACAGAGATGGGATTTCTCAGAAGAATGTTGAAAGTCTCCTGGACAGCTAAAAAGACCAATGAGGAAATTCTCAAAGAGGCCAACAGACACAAAAAATTAGCTCATAAAAAAATTTCAGAAAGAAACAATCAACATTTTTCGGGCACATCATGAGCAGAGGAAAGTTGGAATACTTGGTTACAACTGGCAAAATACAGGGAAAGAAAGATGGTGAATGACAAAGAGAGAAAATACTAGATAGCTTGGTGTCATGGCATGGAAAACAGTCAACAATAGAACTGATACGATGCACTGTGGATAAAAGATTGTGGAAGGACATGATCGCCTACGCCAACCGGCATGGGACACGATGATGATATATTTTTTTTTAATTACTGTTAGCTGCAGCCATAACCATCTATAGATTTGCAGAGTCTGTTCTCTTCTAAGTTTTGCCTTAGCACAGTCTCAAATGATGTTATACCATTCCTTATACATGCTGTCCATGATTTGCGATCACTTACCAGATGTTCCCAGTCATTTTCACAGATGGAGAAGTCATTTAGAGATGATTTACAGATATCTTTATACCCTAGTTTAGGTCTGCAGATTTGTCTTTTCCCGTGTATTATTTCACCATATATTGGTCGTTTCAAATCTAAATGTTCACGATTAACATGAAATATCTCCTCTTTCCCTGCACTTACAAACTTGATTTTTTGCATCTGGCCTTGTTTTTCCAAGGTCCCACCGATTTCACAAAATTTAATGATGTAGGAAGTATGCTTCATCATGAAGCAGCACTTTCCTTTGATCTCAGTGAATTTACGGATCTTTTTGCTCCTGGAGAAAATAATTTACCGTACATTAATGGAAATCAGCTTCTCGACATAGGCGTCTCTACACAACTTGAAAGTTGGAGGAGTTTATCAACTGTTTACTTTCTATTGTTTACTTTCTTTAAAATACTATGAGAATGTCAATGTTATAGCCTTTACAGACGGTCTAAAACAAATCAGCGTATAAACAGTTCCATTAATGAAAACTATTTAAACAATATACAACAAAGAATACATTTAAAAAAATAATTATCCGTTGCGAGCGATAACGAGCATGACATATCAAGCAAAGTTATTGTTTATGGGTACGCATGTGACTAAAGAGTCCGATGTAAGCACGGGATCCTCTTCACTGTAAAGAGCTACATTGTTCGTTTTATGTCTTTCCATGTGAATTTCATTATTTTACGTAAACAAGACATATGAAAGTGATTTAGTTTCTTTGCATGCCTGCAGTACACATATCGAGAATCTTTACATTTTCAAAACGTTATCAACTTTAGCTAAAGATTGATCATGCGGACATATAAAAACGTCCATTATTATTTCATTTATTCTGAATCAGAGGAGTCTAACATATTGATTACTAATCTGGGCTGAACGAACGATAGTCCATCTTTTTTCCAATAGTCATTTTCTTCTTTTAAGACATGATCTTCACATTTGCACCAAAAATCTTTGTCAATCTGTGATAGAGCAGCATATGTCAGTCCTTTTATATCGCATAGTTTAAAACTTGTATTCTCAGCTGCCACCTGCCCTTTAATTTTTGCCCAAACGAGTTCAATGGGGTTTAATTGTGGATGATAAGGGGGCAGTCTCAAGCACGTATGACCATGCTGTTGAATGATTTTGTCTATTTGGAATACTTTGGTCTTTTGCGATTTCTTAACAAGTGACAGTAATTCAGGTTTCAAAAATCCCTCGTTAAATGGAATTCCTTCCTTTCTTAGCCAAATCTTTATAACATCTTTTGTACTGGTAGATGTAGGAATTTTGTCTTCTTCTGCCACAGCGTTGTGGTACGACGCGTTGTCCATTACCAGACAGGATGGTCTGTCTAGAATTGGAAGAAGAGTATTTTCAATCCACTCTCTAAATATATGGCCATTCATCTCGGTGTGATAGTCCCTGTTGTCAGTATAATTAGAGGTGAATATAAGTTCTGCATTTTTCACCAACCCTTCTTTTCGGCTGCCTGCATGTGCCATTATAATACGCTGTCCTTTTCCAGTGGGTACACATCTTTTAATACTTCCATCTGATAACTGCCATTCCTTTGCACTTGTGTGGTGAGAATTTATCCAAGATTCATCTAGAAATACAATATCATAACCTTGGTTACGCATTTCCCGTACTTCACGTAAATATTTACTCCTCATAGAAACTAAGTGCGGCTTCTCGCAGATGACATTTCTACCACTATCGTACTTTCTAAACGTAAAACCGATGCTTCTAACAGTTCTCCATAATGTTGTTTTCGACACAACAATGTCATTTTCTGCTCTCAGTCGAATTTTCAGTTTTCTTAAGTCACAGTTTCTTGGAATCGAACATTTTACAAATTGCTCTTCTAATCACTTCCTTGTCAAAACTATCTACTACTTTCTTTCTTCCTAGCGTCCTAGTCTTGATTGAACTGGACACTCCGTTAGCTTTAAGCACTTGTTTGAAAAGCGTTTGCTTATACCCAATGCGTGAATAGTTCTCTTTTCTGGCTTTGAGATGCTTCGATACAGTTTTCCACGCTTAGCTTCTATGCAAAAATATTTATACACCTTTATTGCCACTGATTGCAATGTAAGGAACTTTACTTTTATACCCATTGACTAACAGATCACAAATTTAACGAAATTACCCAATAATTAGGATACGCCGTTGCACATAAATCACAACAAAACGACAGGAAATGGGATGCACCGGGTATAAAATTATAACTATGACGCGTTTTATGTGTTTTTAGTGCTTAAAACATGGAAATTGGCGCGCATTACGTTCAAGATGACAAGTCCGTGGGTGCTCACTCATATGAAGCGGTAATTCCTCCAAATATATGGTTTGACCAAAATGCCTTAAATTTGTATACTTCAAATAAAGAATATTTAAAACTATACGTTTGTTGGTGAGGAAATGAATGTACTTCTTGGGACCAAAAAATCACAAGACCATATGCAAAATTTCAGCATTATCAATCAATTGGTTGCAGAGATATGGAATTTTAAACACCTTCAAATATTTTGAAACGACCAATAGTATTTGTTTGGGGGCTCACGGGCTGATAGGAAATTCCCGGAAAATCTCCAAACAGCGTGACGTTTTGCAGCTTTGTGAGCAGGGCGGTTGTGGGTAGAGTGACGTCGTCAGTCTTCTATAGCTCCTTCAGCTGATACGTCACAATAGTTGGGTGAGGTGTTCCAATTTTTATATACTGCCGGCGAGCTTTTGTAAATCTATATGCTGCTATGCTGCAACCATATAATTTTTCTACGGTTATATATATATATTTTATTTCTCTTGCGTCACTTTTCCTGAAGCCTTGTATATTTGTACTGAGAATGAATTAAGACTTCCCCTTCCGACTTTCGTATGAAAACCATGTGGCAAAAAAAAAAAAATAAACAAGGCAGACCAAGAAAATTGCTACGCAGAACAATTACTAGCTCAACCTTGGGACTAAGAAACAATCACGATTCACAAGAACTAGCAGCAAATCGTCAATCGCGGAGAACTAAAACTGTCACCATTATGTGCCCAGTCGTCGGTCCCAGAGGAAAATGATTGAATGTATGTTTCTATCAAATAAGGTGTGAGATAGACTTGGTAAGACACTAAGTTCAAAGACACTTTGAGCGTCTCCTCTTACAAATTAACGCCAGAAATTCTAAGTTGAAAAAAGTGTAGTCCCAAAACAAATTCAGAAAAATAAAATGTTTAGGCTAGTCCCAAAAACAAATTCAGAAAAATAAAATGTTTAGGCTAGTCCCAAAAACAAATTCAGAAAAATAAAATGTTTAGGCTAGTCCCAAAAACAAATTCTGAAAAATAAAATGTTTAGGCTAGTCCCAAAAACAAATTCTGAAAAATAAAATGTTTAGGTTAGTCCCAAAAACAAATTCTGAAAAATAAAATGTTTAGGCTAGTCCCAAAAATAATTCTGAAAAATAAAATGTTTAGGCTAGTCCCAAAAACAAATTCAGAAAAATAAAATGTTTAGGCTAGTCCCAAAACAAATTCAGAAAAATAAAATGTTTAGGCTAGTCCCAAAAACAAATTCTGAAAAATAAAATGTTTAGGTTAGTCCCAAAAACAAATTCTGAAAAATAAATGTTTAGGCTAGTCCCAAAAATAAATTCTGAAAATAAAATGTTTAGGCTAGTCCCAAAAACAAATTCAGAAAATAAAATGTTTAGGCTAGTCCCAAAAACAAATTCAGAAAATAAAATGTTTAGGCTAGTCCAAAAAACAAATTCTGAAAAATAAAATGCTTAGGCTAGTCCCAAAAAAATTCTGAAAAATAAAATGTTTAGGCTAGTCCCAACAACAAATTCTGAACAATAAAATGTTTATGCTAGTCCCAACAACAAATTCTGAACAATAAAATGTTTAGGCCCATCAGAGCGTGCGGCCTTAAGTTGTTTATTTAACGTATGTCTAAACCCGGCCCTGACCACCCCCTCCCATTTTCCCCTTCTAGTAAATAAAACTAAATATCTTTCATACGTACATTTTGGTTATAATTTTAAAAAATATATATAACATCCTCTGTGTAACACAAGAAGGAAAACCACTTCCATAAAATATTTATTTCAAGATTAAGAGCAATGCTCTAGACTCAGGACATCTTCATTCTAAATGTTGCAAGATTTTCCAGATTTGAACTAATACGCCACATTCATATGAATACAAGCAGCAGTGTATTGCAATTCTGAAAAAAAAAAGTGGTATGGTGACAGCTTTACGTGGTAATGGACAAAACAAAGGTCGACGTTTCGGCAAGTAGGCCTTCAGCTGGAACAACAACACAATATATATATATATATATAAGGATATGTAAACAAACCCAACTAGAAATCCAACTACATATATTCTATATGCTATATACTCAAGAAAGGAATAAAACATTTGACCCTTTTTTTATTTCCTTTCTTGAATATCTAGCATATTATCGCCATGTAGTTAGATTTGTTTATATATCTTTATATTATATATTTTTTGTGTTTGTTGTTCCAGCTGAAAGCATACATGGCCGAAACGTCGTCTTTTGTTTTGTCCATTACCACGTAAAGCTGTCACCATACCACTTTTTTCTTCCTTTTTTTAGAATTGCCATTATCATCAGCTTTACAGCAGGTTCGCATCTGGATGCCTTTACTTCTTTAGCAGTGTATTGCGTTGTGTTGTAATTTACAACATGATGCGATACTTGCACTGTCACACCAACACATCATCATCATGTCCTTCCACAATCTTCTATCTACAGTGCATCGTATCAGTTCTGTTGTTGACTGTTTTCCATGCCATGACACCAAGCTATCTAGTATTGTCTCTCTTTGTCGTCCGTGATCTCGCTTTCCTTTTATTTTGCCAGTTGTAACCAAGTATTCCATACCAACACAACTGACTTTAATACAACACATTTAGATTGCCTTCCCTCCACTACTCAATGGTCATATTGGTTAGTCTGCTTCTATAACTAAAACAGGAAGGTGGAATATGGTCTTGATCCATTTTATTCACTGACTTTGAAGCAAACAGTCAGCTATGTGTTATTAACAGCTTTCAGCCCCCTGAGCTGTCAATATCTGAGCTCTGTAATGTTATTTTAGCCAGCAATGATTGGGCGAGACATCGCTTTGTTTATGTTTATTAACATCAACAACATCCCCATGTTGTCCAATTACTCACAGAATTCTGAATGAGTTAATGAATGAATCAATCTACTACATGCATACAAAATATAAATCTAGTAAACTTCTTGAAGGTAAAAAAACCTCTATATACAATGATTGAGTGTAGCATACAGGCAAGATATAGAGGTTAATGAATATCCTTCACTTTATCTACGCATAATTTTATATGACACTCTCATCATCATGTGCCATACTGGTTGGAGTAGGCGATCATCTCCTTCCACAATCTTCTATCCATCATGAATTTTATGAATTCTATTGTTGACTGTTTTCCATGCCATGACACAAACTATGTAGTATCTCCCTTTGTCGTCAACGATCACTCTTTCCTTTTATTTTGCCACTTGTAACAAATTATTCCAACTTTCCTCTTCTCATGATGTGCCCAAAAAATTGATTGATCTTTCTGATGTTTTTTAGGAGTTATTTTTTTGTGTTGGCTTCTTTGAGAATGCCCTCTATGGTCTTTTTAGCTGTCCAGGCTTGACAAGCTGTCATTGTAAAAAGTATTGTTATGGAAACAGAGCTATATATTTTAGAAGCAGTGATCTCTGCTATTTTGGCACGCAAGGTTTCTGTTTTTGATATTGTGGTTCTGCCCATGTGCCGTTTTCGGCCCGAAAGAACAATAGATATATAGATAGATTCGATAGGTAGATAGATAGATAGATAGATAGATAGATAGATAGATAGATAGATAGATAGATAGATAGATAGATAGATAGATAGATAGATAGATAGATAGATAGATAGATAGATAGATAGATAGATAGATAGATAGGTAGATAGATAGATAGATAGATGACAGAGAGACAGACAGATAGGGAACTTTCAACATTCTTCTGAGAAATCCCATCTCTGTGGCTCTAATTTGTTTGTTTACTGTCTAATCTAATGACAAATCTCAAGAATGGAACCAAAAAAATTCAAGAAAGTAGCGCTCATTTGAGGGCTACTTAACCACCACACAGCTTAACCTGAAAATGGAATAATGAAGGCCATTATAGAGTCTTATATTTTCATCTTTTGTTGAGCTCCCCTATATCAGATGCTCACCAGTTATTTTACCAAAATGTCACAATCATATTTTAAAAGCATTTAATGGTAGAGGTAGTCCTGTAGCAACTAATTTTTGGTTAGTTTAGTGATTTCATTGTGCTAAGTGACAACTCTCTGAGGTGGGGTGTGCCAATCCCCTCCTTGCTGCCTTTCCTTCCCAGAGAATATCTCTGATACTCATTGATAGAGCTGGGTGGATCCTAGGAGCCTTTTATATTGTTTTAGATTGCAACAAAAATTTGCCAGAACAGGGTTTTTTTTTTTTTTGCCTTCGCCAGCTTTTACCGCTGATGAAGTTCCTAGAGACTAAGAACTGAATTTTGTTTGTTAATCCGTTTTTCCTGGCAGCCGTGTGCACAGGGGTCTCTCGTTGCACAGACAGATGATTCCGTCTTCGGAGATACTCCTATTTTTTTCCGCCCATAAGTAATTGACGTTTCAAGCTGAGCCTCGCTGCTGGAATGGTTGCAGTAGAGAGAAATCACAAATAAAAATCTCAGCTGCTGCAATTGGGATTTGAACCCACAACCTCTCTGCCTCGAGGCAGGCGCGTCTGCCTCGAGACCAACTAGTCCCCCAACTGGCATTTGAACCACGAACTTTTAAGTTGAAGGAAAGCATAAAAATAACAATGCTACTGGTTAAAAAGTGATAATATGCTATGGTCTTTTTTGGAGTCTGCACATTGTTACTTGCTCTCTGCATAGAGTAAAATGTTAATATTTACTTGCTCTCTGCAAAGAGCAAAATGTTAATATTTACTTGCTCTCTGCATAGAGTAAAATGTTAATATTTACTTGCTCTCTGCATAGAGTAAAATGTTAATATTTACTTGCTCTCTGCAAAGAGCAAAATGTTAATATTTACTTGCTCTCTGCATAGAGTAAAATGTTAATATTTACTTGCTCTCTGCATAGAGTAAAATGTTAATATTTACTTGCTCTCTGCAAAGAGCAAAATGTTAATATTTACTTGCTCTCTGCAAAAAGCAAAATGTTAATATTTACTTGCTCTCTGCAAAGAGCAAAATGTTAATATTTACTTGCTCTCTGCATAGAGCAAAATGTTAATATTTACTTGCTCTCTGCATAGAGCAAAATGTTAATATTTACTTGCTCTCTGCAAAGAGCAAAATGTTAATATTTACTTACTCTCTGCATAGAGCAAAATGTTAATATTTACTTGTCCTCTGCATAGAGCAAAATGTTAATATTTACTTGCTCTCTGCATAGAGCAAAATGTTAATATTTACTTGCTCTCTGCAAAGAGCAAAATGTTAATATTTACTTGCTCTCTGCATAGAGCAAAATGTTAATATTTACTTGCTCTCTGCATAGAGCAAAATGTTAATATTACTTGCTCTCTGCAAAGAGCAAAATGTTAACATGTATCATACTTCTAGTTCACTCGTTTGGCTACAGGGGCCTGACAACAGTGAGGGAAGGAAAGTATATAACCACTGCCATGTGCCACATATTTCGTAGGAGGTGACTATGGAGGTTTATGGGGTCAAGATCTTCGCTGGTGCTAGAGAGTTTGCAAATTTGAGCTGAAGCCAACTTCAGTGCTTTCACTAGTATGCACAGAGCATACTTCTTGCTGGAGAATTTACTAAAAAGGGGGATCTGAGCACTATGGTGTTGTGTCTTTCAACTAAACTAAACTGAACACTCTTCTGTTTTGTATTTCATTTATTAATGAGTTTGTTGCTATCAATACAAGTCCTGGACTCTAGATGCAAAAACATGAAAAATAACCGCTGCTGAGATGAATAGTGTTAGACGAGTTTA
Organism: Megaustenia siamemsis; assembly: GCA_032433765.1. Classification (NCBI taxonomy): domain Eukaryota; kingdom Metazoa; phylum Mollusca; class Gastropoda; order Stylommatophora; family Ariophantidae; genus Megaustenia; species Megaustenia siamemsis. Next base: position 90,815,362 of record JAVIAB010000139.1, on the reverse strand, counting down.
TGAGTTATTTGCGGGTCATCATCATTGCACCGAACATGTCCATAGATGTTCAGATCCCCTCCTCAGCAAGTCGCAGTGTTCAGCGATTGACTGTTAAACGAATCACAGAAAAATCTGAGAGCAAAATCAGAAATGACAAACTTGAGAAAAAAGCTAGGAATAACCCTCGCCACAGAATATATAAAGAAAACAATAGATAAAATGGTTTGGCCACGTGACAAGCCAGAATGATCAAAACACATCACAACAAGCTCTCAATGAACGTTGCGAGAATACCAGACCAAAGGGTCGACCACGAAAAAGATGAATTGACGGAATATTAGAAGCACTAGGAAACATAACAGGAGCAGAGGCGAACAGAAGAGCAAAAGACAGCAAATTATATCTCCCCTCGATGCTGAAAGACAAATGAGGAAGAAAAGAAGAAGAAGAATGAGTTTGTTTCCTGATATATCTCTTGGACTTTTTTATAATTTAGGCATCCTTTTGATTCAGATAGTTCTTTTCCTTAGTAAAACTTATTTGACGCCATTGTTTACTTACAGCCTTCACCTGGTTTTGGGAGTTTTGGTTAGAGAATTGGTCTGCTGAGGACAAGAGTTCAGGATTGATCCCAATAAATGGCTTCAAGGTTCACCAAACTAAAATGGGTACCAACATTTTTTTCCTTGGAAAGAAAGATGACATTGGCATAGGGTTGTCCACAAACCAAAAATGTGTAAATGGTAAAAGCATATGAACATATATGACATATATATGTGTATGTTGTACAAAATGTATGGACACAAACAACATATAAGTGTGTACATGGTAAAAAAACATATGAACACACATGATATATACATGTGTACATGGTAAAAAGCATATGGACAAAAACAAATAAATGTATAGATGGTAAAAAGTATATGGACATAGTAAAAAACATATGGATGCAACATATAAATGTGTAGATAGTAAAAACATATGGAACACACATAACATATATACATGTACATAGTACACAAATATATGGACACAAAATATAAATATGTAGTAAAAACATATGGATACACATAAAATATACATATGTACATAGTAAAAAAAATATGAACCCACAAAATATAAACGGGAAAGTAGTAAAAAAACATATATGGTCACACAACACATTCTCTATATGCTTCAGGCCATGACAAGTGTTCTACTTTCTTTATTTTTTTCACCTAACATTGTTGTAATTTCTAGTCTCCGTTTTATCTGCAACCATCACAATAGCAATGTTTAAATAAACAATATCACGTTACTTGTGAGTGTCCGGTTAGCGCAATCGATAGGCGGTTGGCTTACCACGGCAACAGCCGGGGTTCGTACCCTGGCGAGGGCACCTGGGTTTTACTAATTCCCTAAAAATTAGTGGGAGCCGCGATAGCTCAGTGGTTAGTGAACTGGACTACTACGGACAAGGGGTAGGGTTCGATCCCAACCGACGGCTCCGGGTTCACCCAGCCTTAAATGGGTACCGGATTTTTTCTGGGAAAGTAAAGCAGCACGGGCGTAATACCGACCACATTACCCCAAAAATCATGTGCTGAAGGTCTGTAAAATATAGGGTCACTAACACCATATTTCCCTATACGCCACTTGGCGTGACGGGGGGTACTTTACTTTACTTTTACGTTACTTGTGAGCATGATGTACCCATGTATTGACAGAACTCTGTAGAGAGTCAAGATGACAATTGATTACAATCAGTAAACTGTATTTAGCAAATTCAAATCATTATTTACAACAATTACATACCTTAACAAACATGAGAGAACTGACTGTACTAGTAAATGACAAATATATATATATATATATATATATATATATATACTTCAGTATTTAATTTTTTGTCAGAAAAATCTCAGGGATTTCTCTCTCAGAAAAATGTTAAAAGTCCCCTGGACAGCTAAAAAGACCAACGAGGAAATTCTCAAAGAGGCCAACACAAAAAGCCAGCTCCTAAGAAACATTAAAAAAGAAACAATCAACATTTTACGGGCACATCATGAGAAGAGGAAAGTTGGAATACTTGGTTACAACTGGCAAAATACAGGGAAAGAAAGATCGTGAACAACAAAGAGAGAAAATACTAGACAGCTTGTGTCATGACATGGAAAACAGTCAACAACAGAATTGATATGATGCATGATAGATATAAGATTGTGGAAGGACATGATCACCTACGCCAACCTTTATGGCACATGATGATGATATACAGAGGATGAGAGCAAAAGCTGGGTAATCTGTGGCTGCTATAGCAAAGACAGCAACCCATAGCTGATCAAAACCTCACTTAATATCTCATGTAGGCTCCTGGTAAAAGTCTGCTTTAAGACAGTCTGACCAACGAAGCTCCCAACATTTCCAGCAGAAGTAGAAAAATAAAGAAAACCACATTAACTTTCTGGATCTAGAGGTTAATGATTGGCTTTGGCCATGTGGCATTAGATCAATACATAAAAGAGGGCAGTTAAATAGAGCTACTATGTACTTTGATGATACATATGTGTGTCCATGTTAACATAACTGAGGTTTCTGATAAATTAACATAATTGCACAGGGACACAGGCATAGATTTGTAGTTCATATTTGCCTCTTGCCTCAGAGTTTCTATCATCATCATTGAGTGCCATCTCCGCATCAAAGGTTGACTACTATGGAGTGCCATTCCGCTCTTTCTCTTGGTTTGATGGGGCAGGTTGTCATAGGCTGACTTATCCATCTTTTGATGCTACTAGTCCATGTTAATCTTGGTCTGCCTCTGCCTCTTTTACTTTGTATTTTCCCTTCTAAGTTTACTTTTAGTTGGCTGTTGTCTTTTAACATGCCCTAAAAATCTCATTTGAATCTCACTTCATCATTTGTTTTCTTTTTTTTTCCATCTAATTCTACCTATTCTTCTATAAATCCACATTTCAAAGGCTTCAATTTTCTGTTCAGTTTTCTTGTTTTATGTCCATGTTTCTGCACCATACAAGAATGTTGAGAAGATATAATAGTTTGCTATTCTTAGTTTTCAGAGTTTCCACAAATATAAATATTCTGTAAATCAATGACTATATTAAGTTGATGTCTTTATATATTACTAAATTAAACTAGCATGTTTTTGCAGACTGTAGGCCAAACCAACACAGGCTGGTATTACACTCAATCAGGATTTACGAGCTCGGTGGCTAGTAAATTTAACAAAAAGATCCGGCACAACTGTCTGACAGTTGTGGGTCTGAGTTCAATTCTCAGATGTAACAGATTTTTCATTTTGGACCATTGAGGCTTAAGGATGCACCCGGCATCTAAAAATGGGTACCTGAGATTTTCATGGAAGTAAAGCTGGCCTGGCATGGTAACGAAAATATCACTCAAAAATGTGCCATTGATCATGGAAAATTGTGGGCACTATCACCATATTCCACATACGGCTAGCAAGTCTTGGAGGGAACCTTTACGTTTACAGGTCCAGAGGAGGCAAAGTTGCCTATCAGCAGCAGAACTGGAAGTTGTCAGCCACCCACAGCTGATGGCCTGCAACAGGATCGGTGAACCAGAACCATTCAGACCCTGCTCCACCTATCCGTGGTGCCTCTAGTAACAGACTAACCTGTCTAATCTGGCCAAGTAAGTAGGGGTCGATGAGGAAAGACAATTCGGTACTCAAAAATAACATGCTGAAGTCGGATGTGTTGGGCCGAAAGGCGCAAATATCACAGTTATACTGTAAAACACAACACAACGCAGACACACCCGCTTAACGTCCTCTTAAGGGCGGATGATGAGAAGGTGTATTCCTTTAGTCATCATGTGAACACAAGCTGGCAAGCACAGGTTCAGAATGCAACAGATGTAAGACACCTTCCAGTTGTTTGAGTGTCTAGAAACTGAAGTATCAAAACCCTTGATCACTGTGGACTCTTCTAAAGATTAGATTGTCTGCTATAGCAGTGGTCTGATTAAAGATTAGATTGTCTGCTATAGCAGTGGTCTGATTAAAGAGTTCCCTTTTAAGATATGAAAAGTTAGGCTATAGTCCACCAACATCAGAAATCATCATATGATGAGACAAAGTATTACTTTCTTTCACAAGATCATAGTTTGTATTTTATGTATACAAGACCATCACTTTTGTTCTAAGATAGCGTCCATTTGTGATCTGTTTTCTCTTCTGTTCTGAGGCAAATCTTCTACTTTACACAGACTGTAACTTTGATGAGAAAATAAGAGAAGTGGCAAAGCAGCCAATAATCTCATCCATAATCAAAAAGAAAAGGTTGGTAGAAAATAACAAAGCAAGTCCTCAAATAGGAAACAACCAGAAAAAGAAAAAGTGGCTGACCTCGATAGGCATAAGGGAAAACAATAAGAGAGGTATGGATTACAAGGCTTCAACTCATTCGCTTAAAAATAAAAAGCTCACAGGGAATTATGGCAAAAGTGTATTGTGAGCTTTTGTTATATTTGATGGCACTGGATATTAACAGCAAAAACTCAAGAAGGGCAAAATTCCTCTTCTTTTATCTAGCTGTGGTGCAACAAAACAGTCAGTGATGCATGCCATACAACATTTTGTACATCAAAAACAAAGTTTCTCCATTTTGCACTATCCATGGCCATTTTCTCCGAGTTCCCCAAATCTGACTCACACTGTTCATCTTTATTTTTTGAGAATAAACCAGACGTATTTAAAAACAAATGGCTCAGGAAAATACTTTGTATTCAATGGGATGAATTCAAGACCAGTGCAGAAATAAGATCAACAATAGAAGTAGTAACCAACAGTGTCATTTATCAAGAAAAAAAAGAGGGTATATGTTGGCCAAATGATGAGAAGAAATAATTAGACAACTACAAAAGAAACCCTCAATAGGAAACAACAGGAGAAAGAAAAATTGGTCAACTTCAAGAGACAATGAAAATAACACTGATAAACGAGGCAAATTTAGTAGGCATCTATCCCCTTTATAAAATTGAGATCCACCTTAAAATATGGACTTACGTTAGGTGAGACTGTGAGCCTGGTGTAACATCTGATGACACTGGAATGGTCTAAGAAGAACCCGGAGGCAAGCTAAATAAAGTTGAGTAACTTGTTGGTTGTCTACAGTCTAAAGGGATATGATCCACAAAGACAAAGTAAGGCTTAGGCAATACAAAGACAAAGTAGGGCTTAGAAATATACAAAGTAAGGCTTAGGAATATACAAGACAAAGTAAGGCTTAGGCATATACCAAAATAAGTAAGGCTTAGGCACTACAAAGACAAAGTGAGGCTTAGGCAATACAAAGACAAAGTAAGGCTTAGAAATATACAATGACAAAGTAAGGCTTAGGCATATACCAAGACAAAGGAAGGCCTAGGCAATACTACGACAAAGCAAGACTTTAGCAATACAAAGACAAAGTAAGGCTTAGGTAATACTATGACAAAACAAGACTTAAGCAAACAAAGACAAAGTAAGGCTTAGGCAATACTACGACAAAACAAGACTTAAGCAATACAAAGACAAAGTAAGGCTTAGGCATTACTAAGACCTAAGCGCTTGATTAGCACATCTTAGAAAGCAGTTGATGGTTGATACCCCAAGTGATATCATGTGGGGTAACAACAAAATCTGTATATCTTGCTTATCTGTGCCTGCATCCATTCTTTGCTGGGAGATTTAGTTCAGCCCATGCATATTCAAGCTGATGATCAATTTAAATGGAGCCTATATATGCATTAACATAACTGTACACTACACAGATAGCCAGCCTTTCATGCAAATAAAATTGCAGCATTGTATAAAGAAGATCAGCGACACAAACATATTATTTCAGTAAATAAGAGAGAGAACATATAAGTAATGCTGAAGTTTTGAATATTTTTTTTACATTTGAGTGCTGATATACTACTATATAATCAAATAAGAACAAAAATAAGTTAAATGGTCGCCTCTTTTCCTCTAGTATCTCTCTTCCTAATTTGGACTATAAATAAATTATTATAAATATATATATATATATATATATATTGATATCGTTGCTATAATATTACATGTTATTGAACAGTAACAGCTGTTGCTTTGGGGGGAAAAACTGTTACAGAATAATTAATTATTATTGTCAAGTTTTTTTCTCTCTATTGATTCGTTTATACTTTCCAGTTTAAGTGTGATTGTAAAGAATAATAATACAGTAAGACATGTTTGAAACTTAACAACAACAAATCTTTAACAAGACAAAAGACTAAGACAAAGCACTGCCATTCTTCTTTACTTCTTACTTTATAATAGATAATAATGAATGGAGACTAGAGCCCACACAGTAAAATAAAGTCCTCTTAAGTAAATAATAAAATATATAATTATGAAAAGAATATAGAGGGAGGCAAAGAGACAAGATACCAGTCAGTTTATGTTTATGACTAGAGAATGGGTTGGCAGAAGGTCAACAACAGAAATGATAAATTATAATAATAATTATAATAAATAACTGTCCAGATAGTTATAATTTATAATAAAAGAAGACATGAGATGCACCTGCTGAGTGACCTACGCCAGCAGGTATGGCATGGTACTTTAAACTTGATGATAATAATTAATACCTCTAACTACTTTTAGTAATATTTTAACCATATGTATGTCTGTTTTCTTACTCTCATACTATTATAATTGCACTTAATTATTTCTTAGAACGTCCTCATACGACCTGCTCTAGCGCGGAGACAAATAATAATAAATGAATATTATTATAGAGTAGTAAAGGGACCCTTTCTAAATCACATTTAAGAAAGATCAATACATGTGAGATGCGTTGCTTGAGAAAAGTAACAAACAACACAAGAAGAGATAGAATACAAAATGAAACCATAAGGAAAATGGTAGGAACAAAACCCTGCCAAGAATATATAGAACAACAACAATTTAATAATATTGGCCACCTGGTCAGAATGAATCCTCACCAATCACTGAATCAGCATCAAGGGCGTTCTTCTCGAGAATGCATGGAAAAAGACCAAGAGGAAGACCCAGAAGAAGATGGATAGATGCAGTGACAGAGACATGTAACAACAAAGGAATATAATATCACTAATTCAGACAATTCGAGCAGCACAAGAACGACAAATGATATTCTGATATAAACTAAATTAGTAAATAAACCACGACACCTTTTAGTTTTAGTTTAAGTTTAGGGCCTTTTTTTAGGTATCAGTGAAAGAGAAAAGAAGATTATTATAGAGGGAAATGTCCGAGTCGATAATCAGCGAATCAATTCAGAGGAAAAGGTATGTTTACAACACTCGGTATAAATTGACAAATAATCAACAACATAAAAAAAATATGGACCAAAGCAGGATCGAACCCGTTCTCAGTGGCACAGCGCTTTGCCACGAACAGCACGACATCGGCTGGTCATGTCTCCTCAGTGAGTCCGTTTTCTCGTGCTTTTCCAGATCCGAGTTTTCCTATACGCTCACTGACTGATACTCTGCACAGAAAAAATGTCAACGGGGTATGTGTAAATTAAACATGAAAAAAGTAACTATATAGCCTTCATCGGGTGCAAAACAACAAATTATATAAAGATCAACACGATAGGCAAATACTATTCTAGGATAAACAAAGAAAAATAAACATTAACTACACTGTGAACTGAGTCATTTGTAATAAACAAACAAGAAAAAAAAATATCTTCGTGACGGGTCAAGGCAAATAAGTGCAAATGAATGCATAAAAATGTGAAGCTGCAGTAAAACTAATTGTGAGGGAGAATTTAAAAAAAAATAGAAAAATTGGTATGGTAAAAACTTTACGCAGTTGATAGACGACACAAATTTGAACGACGTTTCGGCTTAATAGGCCTTCGGCAGGAACAAACAAAAACACACACACACACACACACATATATATGTAAGTGAATAAAACTAATACTACATAGCTAACTAGTAATGAAACAAACAAAACAAAATAATCGAAACTGGTTTAAGAAACAAAAATGTCTTCCCTGTGTCGTGGACCGTGACCAGAAGGAGATAGAAGGATTCGTGGGTGCGCGTTGTAAATACCCTGCCGGTGGGAGGGTCAACAACTTTTGAAGGGTTATAAAAATATGTGAGTGGAGGGAACACTGTCGAGGTCGTCTCGACTATAACGACACAAACAATGTCTATAAGCATCTACGAGCTCACACATACATATACATGTATATATATATATAAAATATATATAAATATATATATATATACATACATACATATATATATATATATATAATATATATATATATATATATATATATATACCTACATCCATACATATGAACACATACATGCATATACACACCCATACCATGTGTCATATCTTTATGTGTGCATGTCTGGGTTAGTGATATCTCATATCTTTGTGTGCATGTTTATGTTAGTCATATCTCATATCTTTGGGTGTGCATGTCTATGTTAGTCACATCTCATATCTTTGTGTGTGTGCATGTCTATGTCAGTCATATCTCACATCTTTGTGCGCATGTCTATGTCAGTCATATCTCATATCTTTGTGTGCATGTCTACGTTAGTCATGTGTCAAATCTTTGTGTGTGCATATATATATGTCAGTCATATCTCATATCTTTGTATGCATGTCTATGTTAGGCATGTGTCATATCTTTGTGTGTGCATATCTATGTTAGTCATATCTCATAACTTTGTGTGCATGTCTATGTTAATCATGTGCCATATCTTTGCGTGTATGTCTGTGTTAGTTCTATCTCATATCTTGATGTGTGTCCGTGATAGTCATGCCTCGTATCGCTGTGTGCATGTCTGTATTAGTCACATCTCATATCTTTGTGTGTGTATGTGTGTGTTAGCCACCTCTAGTGACTCGGGCAGATGGGGCTCGTCAACCTGGGAGGGCCAACCATCTAAAGGCAGAATCCCCCTACAGAAAATACAATCTGCTGCCTTGCAGGAAGATTGGAGACAATCAAAGGCTAAGGAAAGCAAACCTAAATAAAATGCTGGTTGAAATCGGATGCACTGGGCCACTGGCGCAGAAGACAGTGCAACGTTTTAACGGGTGTTCGGTCAGAGTGGATCTGACAGATTCTAATTGTGATGTTCTGTCTGTGGGGGCGATCAACACACTTAACCTGGCAGCTGACTTCATGTGAGAGTCTGGAATCCTACTCTGATTGAGTCCTGATCGCAGAGAGAGAGAGAGAGAGAGAGAGAGAGAGAGAGAGAGTACACACCCATACATAAACAACTATATATATGTAGAAATGTGCGCATAATGGCCACATTACCAGAAGAGTACACACCGATGTCAGTGTGCATACACAAAGGAGAAAGAATAGAACAGAACAATAACAGGTACTCGAAGGGAGGAAAGAGTGAAATGTCTAAGAGTGGTGTATTCTAAAAAAATAGGTGAAAGATAAGCAGCACTGAAAAAAGAGGTATAGGAGACCACCGAAGTATCGCAGTGGGGTCTAGTGGAAGAGAGCTGTTGAATCGCATAGCATAGTGGATATACTAATGTGCCCAAACATGGGCAGCAGAGAAGGCTATGCAATAGGGAAGGAGCAACTATAGGGAAACTATGTGTACGAGTGAGATACATTCATGCCTCGATGGGTCAGGGAACCCAATTGGACAATAAGGCGATTCTCCAAAGCAAACAGCCTATGGTCGCTAGAGCGGTAAAAGACAATACCAATGATTTTATCACAAACTGAGTCGCAAACTGGACTGGGCAATTTGCGACGTCTACCTCATAACAGGAAGAACACGGTTTCATAGCCCACCAGAAACGGAGGTGATTTTTTTCAAAAATAGACCCAAAAAAAAATTAAACTGTGATGTCTTTATGACTGACGTTATCCTCCCATGATCTATCCGATCAAATAAAGGTTCAACCATGGGACTAAGAGACAACCAAGAACTACAAGAACTAGCAGCAAATCGTCACTTGTGGAGAACTACGACTTCCGACCTACGGGCCGACTTCGGCCCGATAGGAAAATGAATAAATGAATGGACATAGTGTTGAGGGGAGAAATTACCTTTCATTTTGTTGACACGGAACTTGAAGATGATGATCATCATAAAAAAGATATAGATAATGACACCAAAGGAAGAGCTCAATATTTTTTTTAATCCATTTAGTGCAACAAACCTTCACTGCAGGGAAGACACAAAATGGAGTATTTCATTTTCTTTATGTAGACTATCTAGCGTTTATTAATTATTATTCTGCAGGACTAAAGTGAATTTGATGGTTATACAAATATTTGATTAAATTAATAATAATTCCTGCCTTAATGGACTATGAATAAAGTATACAAAATGATAATTAAATAAGTAATTAATAATTTACTGGCGTTCTATTGTGAACAAAGCTGGATGACTTTTCATTTTCCCATTTCAGTGTGTCTGTGTGTGTGTTTTATTAAATTAAATTTAATTATTTATTTTCTTTACTAGCAGTAATCAAGATAACAAATGAAGGTATGGTTATCGTTAGTTGAAGGCACCGGTATCACTGCAAACGAATTAAAATCCATAATTGCTCAATCGCCCGTGCCAGCGGAATCATCCGAGTTAAAACTCATCTCATTGAAGGATCCAAAAAAAAGAAAGGCAGCTTCAGTCCCCATAACAGCAGCTACAGCACACGTCAAAAGACATAAGGCCAAGCGGCACCTAAAGTGAACGCAGTTGAGCTGTCCTTCGTCATACGACATCATCATTCATCGTAAGCAATCGGAATATCAAAATACGAATCGGATGAAAAACACAGCTCAAAATGAAAGCATGCGAGAAAAACAGAAAAAGAGCCTATCGAACAACAAATTATGAATAAACTATATAGATGGATTAGATGTGCGCTAGCAAAGCGTTATGTAGGTTATGATTTGTCATGAATACCTCGGAGTAATGCACAAGAGTCATTGGAGTAGAGAAAGCATGAAAGTGTTCAAGAACATTAGTCTTGACTGGAATGTAAGAAACAAAGATGAATGGAGATAGGGTCAAGGCAAAGAAATGCTTAAAAATGCGAATCAGCAGTAAAGCTGATTGTAAAGGAGAAATGAAACAAAAATGGCATGGTTAAAGCTTTTTGTAATTAATGGACGATACAAATTTTAACGACGTTTCGGCTAAATAGGCCTTAAGCAGGAACAATAAACAACACACAAACACGTAGGACGATATACAAACATAAAGTGCATTTATACGCATTTCTTTGCCATGATCCCTTACTAGTACAATACCACTGCCACTCTACCGATATATGTTTGTATGTCGTCCTACGTGTTTGTATGTTGTTTATTGTCTCTGCTGAAGGATGGAGATACCTTGACCGTTACATAAGCTCTCATAATGGGGTCTTTGATTTATCAGCAGACATCTGTATCGATCTAATAGCACTGGAGGTAGTCAATCGCTAAAGTGATTTGTCTCCTCCAACGGCAAAACGTATACTTGTCTCTGATTTTATTGTTGAGTTTCCTGGTTAAATGCAAACGCCATACTGTTCCCTCCTACTTATATCACACTTGCTGATAATTCCAGAAACATCATTTTGATACTTTCATTATTGTATATAAAATACAACGTTCGAGGCAGGGCTAATATTTTTTTAAAAAGGCGCATGAGGGAGGAGACGAAGCCAGGCATCACCAACACATATTGTTCGTTCTGCGGATGGATTTGTCTGACCAATATTGTAGATTCAGCTACGAGAGAAGCTGTTCAGTAAATAAGCATCCAGCATAAGACACTGATATTTTTATCAAACTACTGACTTATCATGGAAGCCGCGATAGCTCAGTGGTTACTGAACTGGACTACCACGGACAAGTGGTAGGGTTCGATCCCAACCGACGGCTTCCGGGTTCACCCAGCCTTAAATGGGTACCGGATTTTTTTTTCTGGGAAAGTAAAGCAGCACGGGCGTAATACTGACCACATTACCCCAAAAATCATGTGCTGAAGGTCTGTAAAATATAGGGTCACTAACACCATATTTCCCTATACGCCACTTGACGTGACGGGGGTACTTTACTTTTTTTTTTTTTTTACTGACTTATCATGGTTTTTTTCTACCAACCGTCTGTCAAGACGCCAATGGCCATATTATTATATATAGAAGGGAGGCTTTATTATTTTATGTCAAAACAGCATTGGGAATAAATAATCAGGGGTGTTCATTGGTACACTAAATGGCTGTCTAGCTCATACCGGACCACTAACCAATACATCGGCACCATTTATGAAGGTACTTCGAGATCAAAACCGACAAATCGGGTCGGACCGAGTACTGTTGAATATTTTAAAGTAAAGTAACGATTCCGCCCGTGCGCTGCCGGGGCCCGAAAGGGGAGTAAAGAATAACGGCGCTGTATCCTACCAGGCATGTTCGTAAGAGGCGAGAAAGGAGGGTTAGGCATGGGACTGGCTATCCCATACTGTAAAAAATAAGCCGAAAAAACTTCACAAACATGAACAAGTCAAAGAAAGATAAAGTTAATCCGTCACCAGGAAAGAGAAGGGCTCTCTGTCTAAGAGACGTATGACACAATCCGGAGAAAGCCATAAGGAGTCCGGGTGCCGACTCACCCTTTGTATACCAGGAAATCATCCAGAATTGGCATCTGGAATGTTTGTACCCTTAACGAACAGGGAAAAGCGGCACAAGTGACAGCAGAAATGACCAACTACAAGATAGATATTCTGGGAATGTGTGAAACAAGATGGCTGGGAGCGGAGAGAATACAATTGAATACAGGGGAGATGATCTTATCATCAGGACACCAGGAACCAGGAGCACAACATAGCGAAGGTGTAGCCATAATGCTATCAAAGAATGCACAGAAGACACTAATAGAATGGGAGGCAGTGGGACCAAGACTGGTGAGAGCAACATTTAGAACAACCAAAAACAAAATAAAATTACACATTATACAATGCTATCGGGCGTAATACCGACCACATTACCCCAAAAATCATGTGCTGAAGGTCTGTAAAATATAAGGTCACTAACACCATATTTCCCTATACGCCACTTGGCGTGACGGGGGGTACTTTACTTTCTTTACTTATACAATGCTATGCACCAACCAACGATAAAGATGACTCAGTTAAAGATGATGTTTATACACAGCTACAATGTCAGATGGATGCAAGACGAGCCAAGGATATTATAATCTTGATGGGAGACCTAAATGCTAAGGTAGGATCAGACAACAGAGGCTTCGAAGAGATTATGGGAAAGCATGGACTTGGAGATATAAACGAGAATTGAGAGATATTTGTGAATTTCTGCGCCCTTAATCAAATGAGCCTAGGAGGAACAATATTCCAACATAAAAGAATACACAAAGCTACATGGGTGTCACCAGATCATAGAACGGAAAATCAAATTGATCACTTATGTATTAATAATAAGTTTAAGTCATCCTTACAGGATGTAAAAGTATATAGAGGGGCAGATATAACTTCTGATCACCATCTTCTGTTAGCCAAACTTAAAATTAAACTAAAAAGGTATTTACTACAACGAATAAGGGTAGGAAGTATTTCAATGTAGGGTTTCTTAAAGAACAAGGAATTAAAGATAAATTTGCAGTCACACTATCAAACAAATACCAAGTCCTCCAACAACTAGAAAATACAATAAAAATATAAAAGATCATTGGAAACAGGTAAAAAATATATGGAAAGAGACATGCGAAGAAACACTGGGAAAAGAGAACGCCAGAATAAGGCATGGATGACAGCAGAAACCCTGGATAAAATTAAAGAAAGAAAGAACAAGAAAGCAGACATAAATAAAAGCAAAACAAGAAGTAATAAAGTCAAGACACAGGAAGCTTACACAGAGGTGAAAAAAGAAGTGAAAAGATGCATCAAAAGGGATAAGAGGAAATATATAGATGAACTAGCTAAAGAGGCAGAAGAAGCAGCAAATAAAGGGAATATGAAAGAACTGTACAACAGCACAAAGAAATTAGGTGGAAAATACAAACAGATCAACGCCTTTATCAAAGATAAGAAAGGAAATCTGCTTAGTAATATAAGGGAACAAATGGAGAGATGGAAAGAGCACTTTGAAGAACTTTTGAACAGACCCGGCTCAAATAATCCTCCAGATATACTACCAGCAGAAGAAGAGTTACACGTTAACTGCGGAAAACCAAGCAAAGAAGAAATAATGAAAGCCATCAAACTATTAAAAGATGGTAAAGCCACAGGACCAGATGAAATTCCTTCGGAAGCCATCAAAGCAGATATTAACACCTCTACCAAGATGTTACATGATCTATTGGATAAAATTTGGGAGAGGGAGGAAATACCTAAAGACTGGAGAGAAGGTTATATGATCAAACTACCAAAGAAAGGAAGTTTACAGGAGTGCACAAATTATAGGGGAATTATGCTACTATCACTGCCAGGAAAAATATTAGGCAGAATCATTCTGGAGAGACTAAAAGAGGCTATAGAGAAACACTTGAGAGATGAACAAGCAGGTTTTAGGAAGAACAGATCATGTGCTGATCAAATAACTACTCTACGTATAATAGTTGAACAAAGTTTAGAACTAAAATCCCCACTTTATATTGGATTCATAGATTACGAAAAGGCATTTGATAGTTTAGACAGAAGAATGCTTTGGAAGTTGCTGAGTCATTACGGAATCCCCATAAAGTGTATTAACCTGATTAAAAAAAATGTATGAAGGAACAAAATGTAGTGTGGTGCATGAATGACAGTTTACAGAAGCATTTGAAATAAGAACAGGAGTAAGGCAAGGATGCCTTCTGTCTCCATTTCTCTTTCTACTGGCCATAGATTGGATTATGAAAATAACTCAAAACAACAGAAATGGGATCCAGTGGTCACTGACCAAACAACTTGATGATTTAGACTTTGCTGATGACATAGCTCTCCTATCACACAGCCATCAACAGATGCAGGATAAAATGAGTATATTAGATGAGAGATCACAACAGCTAGGACTAAAGATTAATAGAGATAAGACCAACATTATGAGAATTAATGCAGTTGGCAATAACCAAATAAAACTAGGAGAAATACCTCTACTAGATGTACAATCTTATATATATCTGGGCAGTAATATAGATAAAGAGGGAGGAACAGAAAATGATAAATAAGGATATCAGCAAGAATAGGAAATAAAGAAATTAGGCTAAATACAAAAATAAAAATTTTCAACTCAAATGTTAAGTCGGTCCTATTATATGGCTGTGAAACATGGAGAATAACAAAATTGACAATCACGAAGGTACAGACTTTCATTAATGGATGTTTGCGCAGAATAAAGGGGTGGAAATGGCAGGACAAAGTCACTAACGTGGAATTATGGAAATGTACCGGTCAAATACCAGTGGATAAAGAGATACAGCGAAGACGATGGCGATGGATAGGACACACACTACGGAAGCCAACTGAGAGTATTACACAACAGGCCCTTTTTTGGAATCCCCAGGGGAAAAGATAAAGAGGAAGACCAAGGAATTCTTGGAGAAGACAGATCGAAGCAGAGATGAAGATGATGGGGAAGACATGGAATGATCTTAACAGAATTGCAAAAAAACAGAACGACTTGGAGAGTGTTTGTTGAAGACCTATGCTCCACTGGGAGCTAAAAGGTAGAAGAAGAAGAAAGTAACGATTCTGTATAAATATTAACCAATACCTGTATTTTTATTTCGAAGAAGCGTCATAATTACCTCCATCGACTATCACATGGTATTTTCTTTGTTATGGAGATATAATGGTTGAATTTTCTATGTAAATGTGTGTTTATTTCTGACAAATAGTGGTCACATATACTGTACTATTTTTTGTGTGCCTAATTTCATTATTTGTGGACATAAATGCAGGGAGAAAATTGTATCTTCAAGAACTTTGGATTAGTTTGTGTAAAATTTCGAAAACAATGAATATCAGTCTTCTAGTCAGGAAAAAAATATAAGTACGTGAAATATGATATTTTGAATTGAAAATTTTCTGTCTTTGAATATTCGAATACTATTTATAATGAATGTTTTTTTTTCCTTCGAATATAAAAAATAGACTGATATTTTCTTTTTATGCAACAATCTTCCTTTCAGGTTATGTACATTATGTACCACATTTAAGTATATTATTGCGTGAAATTGTTCAATGAAAAAAAAAATGTGATGTAATTTTTCTAAATTGAAATTTTATCTGGTCCAAACCAAAAAGAAAACATATCTTTCTCTCTCTCTCTCTCTCTCTCTCTCTCTCTCTCTCTCTCTCTCTCTGCGATCAGGACTCAATCAGAGCAGGATCCCAGACTCTCACATGAAGTCAGCTGTCAGGTTAAGTGTGTTGATCGCCCCACAGACAGAACATCACAATTAGAGCCCGCCAGATCCACTCTGATTGAACACCTGTTAAAACGTTACACTGTGTTCTGCGCCGGTGGCCCAATGCATCCGATTTCAACCAGCATTTTATTCAGGTTAGCTTTCCTTAGCCTTTGATTGTCCCCAATCTTCCTGCAAGGCAGCAGATTGTCTTTTCTGTAGGGGATTTCTGCCCTTAGATGGTCGGCCCTTCCAGGTTTACGAGCACCATCTGCCCGAGTCACTAGAGGTGACTAACACAAAGAAAACATAAAGTTCAAAGAAAACATAAAGTTCATCAAAGTTCGAAATGAGTAGTCATACTCATCGGGTAGGCGATCATGCCTCTTCAGGCATTTCTATCTATGCTATTCCTTATTTATTGTTCATTTCTTTCTATACCCTAATTTCCTTATTGTCATGCATTTTTTGTTGTAACAGGGTTGTCAAAACGTTGTTCACTTACGTTTGAAGGGGTGTTAGCAGTCTGAAAATCGACAGGAACTTTAGTCCTCTATGTAATCACACTTCAAGGAGTTGCACTTGTCCCATGTCTTCTTGACCTTAATGATATCATGATTGTAGAAATTTTCAGTCTGGGTCACGAATTTTATCTCCGGTTCAGTAAACAAATCCTGGTCGCTCGAAAGACGATAATCGTGTAGCGGATTCTTCATTTTTGGAAACAGGAAGAAGTCACTCGGTGCAAAGTCCGGTGAGAAAATGGGATGGGGCATGATGTCATACTGGCACAGTTGTTCAAGCACGGTGGTATCGTTGTGCAAACACGGTGGTATCGTTGTGTAAGCACGGTGGTACATGTATCACGGTATGCATGAGTCTGTGCGTTGTCATTTAGTAGACAGCCCCTTTTACAAAATATGAAAATCCCGCGCATTTTGAACTTTAAAAATAACTTCCGGAGAAGGCTTTGGTGGTACTTGAAGTTAACAGTATTGCCGCGAAGAAGGTAAACGGTGCGTATGTAATCTAAAACAACTATGTTAATGACCTTTTACTCAATGTGCGCCGTCCTTGTCTTTATTGGTGTCGACGAACATGAATGCTTCCATTGCTTGTTCTGGGTTATAGTTTGAAGGCGTTAGAATGCGCCAAACATTCGTTCATAGTAATTAGTTTATTTAAAAAAAATATAATCTTTGTTAGCATTGCAAATGTTCAACATCTGGTTGACTCTCTGGCTGCTTCGGCTCAATGTTCTTTTTGGTACGGCGTGAGGAGGCGTGTGATTCCTTACCATACAAGGCATTAAAAGATAAGAAGGGAGAAGAGCAAGAAACAGACCCAGAGTTGGATAGACATACATCAAAGACACACTACAACAACATTAATTGTCAATGACTGAAGCTGCCAAAATGGCGAGAACCAGAACTTTGTATCTGCCTCAACACCCGAACGGATAAGCGAGGAAGTGAAGAAATAAAGAAACAAAGAAAGAGAGAAAGAAAGAAAGAAATAAGGAAAGAAAGAAAAAAGAAAGAAAGAAAATAAGAAATAAAATAAAAAAGAAAGAAAGAATGAAAGAAAGAAAGAGCCGGGAACACATCTGGCGTACACTTCTGTCATATGAAGCAAACTGTAGTCCCATGACTTAGTCCGAACTCAGCCATGATCACCTTGACAATGCTGATGGTTATGGTGGTTATTCTATTGGTTACGATGGTTATGAAGATAATGCTGATGGTTAGTTATAATGATGGTTATACTGATGGTTATGATGGTTATGCTGATGGTTGTGATAGTTATGCTGATAGTTAGTTATAATGATGGTTATGCTGATGGTTGTGATAGTTATGCTGATGGTTAGTTATAATGATGGTTATGCTGATGGTTGTGATAGTTATGCTGATAGTTAGTTATAATGATGGTTATGCTGATGCTTGTGATAGTTATGCTGATAGTTAGTTATGCTGATGCTGATGGTTATGCTGATGGTTGTGATAGTTATGCTGATAGTTAGTTATAATGATGGTTATGATGGTTATGCTGATGGTTGTAATAGTTATGCTGATAGTTAGTTATAATGATGGTTATGCTGATGGTTATGCTGATGGTTGTGATAGTTATGCTGATAGTTAGTTATAATGATGGTTATACTGATGGTTATGATGGTTATGCTGATGGTTGTGATAGTTATGCTGATAGTTAGTTATAATGCTGGTTATGCTGATGGTTGTGATAGTTTATGCTGATAGTTAGTTATAATGATGGTTATGCTGATGGTTGTGATAGTTTATGCTGATAGTTAGTTATAATGATGGTTATGCTGATGGTTGTGATAGTTTATGCTGATAGTTAGTTATAATGATGGTTGTGATAGTTATGCTGATAGTTAGTTATAATGATGGTTATGCTGATGGTTGTGATAGTTATGCTGATAGTTAGTTATAATGCTGGTTATGTACATGTTTGGGAGGACTAGGGCCTCCACTCTTGCAACAATACTTGTTGCGTCATCCTCAAATGTCGGCCTGCTGCTCCTTGATTCATTTTGAGCGCTGCTATGTCTTGGTTGAATGTGATCTTTTTTTTTCAAAAGCTTCACAGTGTCATACAAAAAGCAGACGTCCTTAGAAATGACGAATATATCATCATTTATTTCGTTTCGGATTTTTCTTGCAGGTGCAGAAATTTGATTATTCAGCAAGCCTTTATTTTTGTTCCATGACGTCACTTGATACATATGTACCAGATCTAGGATTTTAGAGGGTTAAACATCGTACTAGGAAAGTGGGAATTAATAGGGTTAACGAGGATCGAGTGACCGAGACGTTAAAATACTCTGCCACGTTGAGCACTGGTCAATTTGAAGGACGTCTCGTAATCGTATGATTAGATTCGTCACGTGACCAAACTCGATAGACCAGGCTAGGATCCTGAATTAATCAATTCTCTCGGAGCGTCAAGAGTTAAAGTTTAAATCAAGAATTTGCACCTTCGAGACGGATACCACCTAGAGAGAATCATAGAATGTCAGACTACCACAGGTGAGAGAGTGTCAGACTACCACAATTATAGAAAAATAGATAGCTAAAAATGAAGTAGAAAGAGCACTCAAACAGTTAGAAACATAAGTTCTTTTACTTATATTGTGTGTGTGCTGTTTGTTTGTTCCTGCTGAAGACCTATTGAGCCGAAACATTGTTCAAATTTGTGTCGTCCATCAGTTACGTAAAGCTGTAACCATACCATTTTTTCTATTTTTTTCTTCAATTCTTCTGAAAAAGAAAAACACTGCATTACACCAAACTCGGAAAATATAGCTCTTAACTGGAAGAGTTAACGGGAAAAATAAGAATGGAAAAAAAGCGCATTTAACACGTTTTGAAAATGAAACCAAATACTGTCATATCTAAAACTAGAAGCGTGAAATGTTATGTTTATTTAACACTATTACTTGTATGTGGATAAAAAAGAAACATAAGCCTGAAAGAATAAATTTCAAAAAAGCAGATAAGAAATGTATATAAACAAGAATACGTGTCTAGATTTATAAGAAGGCGTTGGAAATACATCGGTAACGTGCTGAGAATGAATGAAAAGAGAATTCCCCATCAGACATTCATGTGGGAACCATCTGGTAAGATAACAAGCACACACACACACAAATAAGGCAGATAAAGAGAATAATTACTAGTGAAGGATCAGTAATAGGACTAAGAAACAACAAAGACTGACAATAATTGGCTGCAAATCGTGAGTTGTGGAGAATCATCCGCACTACGTGCAGTCTTCAGTACGAGAAGAAAATGAAATGGAATGTGGATTAGAACCATGATCGATGAATACAACAAAAAAGAACATAAGCAGTCCTAAAAATTTTAATTTTTAGAAAAATGAGAATGGATAGAAGGATGCAAAAAAAAAAAAAAAACAAACAAACAATGAAATTCTGAAGCAATAAAAAATGAAGAAATAGTTATTGAATACAATTCGGGCTCGACTAATAAGATGATTTTAACATACACAAAATTATGTACTGAAATTCATGTTATGAGGAAATGCTAAGGGGAAAGACAAAAAAAAAAAAAAAAAAAAAACAGACTATGACACAAACGGATTAAAGATATCAAGGTTTAGACTTAGAAATAAGTAATATAATGTACTATCAGGGCAAAGAACAGTTGTTGTGTTCCAATGTAGCCTAGGAACCTCAATGTGGAGACGGCACACGATGATAACATCAGTGTGGATAGTCTACACTACATCGATGTGGAGACGGCACATAATGACAACATCAGTGTGAATAGTCTACACCACCTCAATGTGGAGACGGTATATATTGACAACATCAGTGTGAATAGTCTACACCACCTCAATGTGGAGACGGCACATAATGACAACATCAGTGTGAATAGTCTACACCACCTCAATGTGGAGACGGCACATAATGACAACATCAGTGTGAATAGTCTACACCACCTCAATGTGGAGACGGCACATAATGACAACATCAGTGTGAATAGTCTACACCACCTCAATGTGGAGACGGTATATATTGACAACATCAGTGTGAATAGTCTACACCACCTCAATGTGGATACGGCACATAATGACAACATCAGTGTGAATAGTCTAGACCACCTCAACGTGGAGACGGCCCATAATGACAACATCAGTGTGAATAGTCTACACCACCTCAATGTGGATACGGCACATAATGACAACATCAGTGTGAATAGTCTAGACCACCTCAATGTGGAGACGGCCCATAATGACAACATCAGTGTGAATAGTCTACACCACCTCAATGTGGATACGGCACATAATGACAACATCAGTGTGAATAGTCTACACCACCTCAACGTGGAGACAGCACACGATGATAACATCAGTGTGAATAGTCTACACCACCTCAATGTGGAGACGGTACGCAATGATAACATCAGTGTGAATAGTCTACACCACCTCAATGTGGAGACGGTACGCAATGATAACATCATTATGAATAGTCTACACCACCTCAATGTGGAGACGGCAATAATGACAACATCAGTGCGAATAGTCTACACCACCTCAACATGCACAACACGTTACCTCGAGCCACTGAATACAACTCTCCTGCTGGCTCCAGTCAAACAAAACACACACCAGGTTCGGCTTTCGTGAGTTCATCCAACCTTTTACTACTTCACGGGATTAGTTTCTAAGTGACGGGCGATAGAAAAATAACCCAGTTAATTTTTTGAGGCTTAGGAACGAAACTGTGGTTTTTCAGTTTGAATATTTTTCATGACAACTGCAGACCGCCGCACGTCGATTACAAACTTGAAACACTGCAGCACACAACAACACAAGTTATTGTTCAGGTAAATAAACAAAACGTAGATTCTATATCTTGCTTTATTATTAGGATATTCTGGTTCTGTTTAGTGTGTTAATATTTATGTCAGCGCATCTTTATTTTATTAATACAGTATTAAAAAATGGTATATTTGTTTATAGGTTTTAACAGAAACACTTCAAACTTATCTAACCTGAAGATCGCACTTGATAACAATAATAAAAATACGAACTACAAAACTGTACACTGACTGAATGAGTTGACTGATAGATAAATACATTAAACTAAACTTACATTAAATATATAAGCAGTCCAGAAATCATAAACTTTCTGAGAAAGTCTCAGAAAGAATTGGAGAATTAAGAAGAATAGTTATTATTTATATTAATGCAATTATAAATAAATATTTATTAAAATTACTGCACTTAAATTTATACTCGTCTTGGGTAACTCTTTTACTTTAAAACTAAACACAATTCAAAACTACGGGCCAAAAGGGAACTCATAAGAAAAACTACAATATACACATATACATTTTACATATACAAAAAGTCAAAGCTTTTGAGAGTACATTAAATTAATAAAACTAATTCTTTATAATGAAATTAAATAAATTGTTGATACAACTAGAATGTCTTCTTACAAGTTATCTTTGTTTACAATTCACCTACATGTCATAAATATATAGGACATTCCCTCAGAAAATTCAAATGATTTTGCTTTGAGTATTTATGAAAGATGTAAAATGTTCAGCCTTAGTAATAAGTAAGTTTGTGATTTGTATACATAAGATCTTGCAAAGCAAATGAAAGGATGATTCAAGAAACGGCTTTAATTATTTAAAGACATTAAACATTTGCTTTTTTACTATCCCTAGATTGTCTATTAATGTTAATAAACACATTCAACTTTTTAAATGGAAATTATATAATTTCAATTTGCCAAAATCAGTAAATTTTACTGCTTGATATAAACTAGGAGCTGGAATATATTATAACAATTGGGAAAATTGAGGGGTGAAGAGATAGAGGGAAGCAAAGAGAAAAAAATACCAGACAGTTTAAGAGAATGGCTTTGGCATAAGGTCAACAACAGAAATGATAAATAACTGTCGAGATCAAAAGTTGTAGAGAGACATGATCACCTATGCCAGCAGGCCCGGTACTTGATGATGATGATAAACTAGGAACACAACTACTTAACAAGTGAATGCTGAAGAACAGGAAAAGTATTAGCTTAATCAGTGTTATTCTTAACTGTCATAAGGACTCAAATTATGATATTTTATTTGAGAAAAGCTAATTCTACAAGAGTTAGTCATTCTTTCTACAACATGCAAATAATTGTAATAAAACATTTTGACACACATGTATTTCTTTCAAATGATAGGAGTATTAGGATTTAAGAGTTGTTAATGTTATTCATCATCATCAAGTACCGGGCCTGCTGGCGTAGGTGATCATGTCTCTCAACAACTTTCGATCTTGGTAGCTATTTATCATTTCTGTTGTTGACCTTCTGCCAAGCCATTCTCTTAAGCTGTCTGTTATTTTTTCTCTTTGCTTCCCTCTATCTGTTCATCCCTCATTTTTTTGCAGTTGTTACAATATATTCCACTTGTTCTCTTCTCATTACATGGCCAAAAAATGATGATTGTTTCTTCCTAATATTGGAAATTAGCTCTCTTTTTGCTTTGACCTTTCTCAGAACATCTTCATTACTCTTCTTAGCTGTCCATGGTATTCTCAACATTCTTCTGGAAATTTTATTCTTTACGTGTGTTGTTCTTAATGTTATTAATTACCTGTAAATATCTATGAGTAATATATTAATTAGAGTATCTGAGGTTAGTAACGCCTAGGACAGGCAACAAATGTCTCCTTATAATTTATTGACTATGTTGTAGAATCATCCAGTAAGACTCTTTATTTGTAAAAAGATTGAAATTTATATAGGACCAACATAAAAGGTGGAGATAATCAAAGAGATGTTATGAAAAGGAAGGGATTCCATCACAGTAACAGCAACTGATTTTTAGTAGAATACAAGAGAATTATGAGTGGAGGAGAGCTTGTGCTGTAAAATGTTGTTTTGTATTTATAGAAAGGGCTTTATTGAAAGTTTTGTTTTTTTTAACTTCTCTAAAGCATATCCATTATATGTGTTAAGTAGTTGTGAATGTGTTTCGATATTCCAATTGTTTACGATGAATGATGACATCGTATGACAGGGAACAGTTGGCTGTGTTCACTTTCTGCACGGTTTTGCCTTATGTCTTTTGGCGTGTGCTGAGACTGCTACGATGGGGACTACAATTACCTTTCTTTGTTCGGGAGGTGAGATATTAATTCGGATGATTACGCTGGCACGGGCGGTTGAGCAATTATGGATTTTAAATCGTTTGCAGTGATACCGGGGCCTTCCATAACCAAATAACCAAAATATCCATTATATAAATTTGTTTTGTTTAAAAAGATAGAACTTAATGATGGTGAAACACTGTCATTGTAGAAGGTAATATAAAGTGCTGATTACCACTTAATACATTATTGGAATTTTAAAACATATATTGATGACTGAAAACAGAAGCAGAATGTGAAGAAGTGTATCTGTTTTGAAACATTTCCTACATTTTAAAATTGTATTTGGTTTAGCTGCACTCCTGTAATGTAAAAATCTACTCTTTTACCCACTCCGTTTTTAAGGTCTTCATTGGCTTTATGAAGTTTGTGCATCTAAGCAGAGACCATCTTCAGTACTTTCACTAGCTTGTGTTGGTGGTGCTGCATGTTGGGGAAGGGATCTGAGCATTATGGGGTTGTTCAGTGTGTAATGAATATGATCTGCCAACTGAACTAAATCAACATCACTATATCCAGACAAACTGATGCTCATTTTCCTTTATCTATTGACCTTTCAAGCCGTAGCCAGCCCATAGGACATAGACCCAGATACTCTTTCTCTTATATAAATTTTTATTCCAGCAGTTTTCAATCCTTGTAAAGATCTTTTATCAAATCTCACCATTTGTCTCTGTTCTGTGCAAGCAACTCTATCTCATTGAGGGAGCCGATTCCTGCTGCTCTTGCCCCTCTGAGCAATGTTCTTCTCAATGTCGCTCTGGGTTGGCCTCTTTTCCTCTTATCTGTTGTTTCCCACATGAGGGCTTGCTTTGTTATTTGGTTATTATCTCTCCTCATCACATGTCCAACATATGACCATCGTCTTTTCTTGATTACTGAAGGTATTAGTGGTTGATTGGAGATTTCTCTAATTTCCTTGTTTGTTTTGAATTCATTCCACACTATACCAAGTATTTTCCTTAGAAATTTATTTTCAAATACGTTCATCTTTGTTTCTATGTCTCTTGTTGTTTTCCAGCTCTTACATGCATACGCAAGGGACCATAAATTTTACAGACCTTCGGCACATGATTTTCAGGGTAATGTGGCCGGTATTACGCCCCGCCGCTTTACTTTCCCAGAAAAATCCGGTACCCATTTAAGGCTGGGTGTACCCGGAAACCGTCGGTTGGGATCGAACCCTACCCCTTATCCTTTGTAGTCCAGTTCACTAACCACTGAGCTATCTCGGCTCCCCTTTCGATGTTGAAGGGAGACATAATTTGCGGTCTTTTGCTCATCTTTTAACCTCTACTGCTATGTTTCCTAGTGTCTCTAATATTCCATAAATCCATCTTTTTCGTGGTCGACCCTTGAGTCTGGTGTTCTCTCAAAATTGATTGAAGGCCTGTTGTGTTGTATTTTGATCTTTCCCCTTATCATATGGCTGAACAATTTTATCTGTTGTTTCTTTATTTATTCTATGGCGGGAATTATTCCTAGCCTTTTCCAGTTCTTCATTTCTGATCTTACCTCTCAAGCTGTTTTTGATAACCGACCTGTTATTTTGCTTATTGTTCTTGCATGTAGGGTCCTGGTCTGGCATTGGTAACTCAACGTTAGAATAAAGAAATTACCCTTAAGTGGTACCACAGATATTCTCTGGAGAGAAAAGGCAGTGTGGCACTGGCCATCCCCCCTCCCCCCTCTCCCCATGAAGCTACAGTAAAATCAACAACACTTATTACACAATGGAAATTACTATAGGACTACCTATATACTACATCAGATGAACCAACACAACTACAATATATGCCTTGTGTATCTTGTTCTGGGGTCAAATGTTTGTGTGAGGAGCTTTATCTGCTAGAAGAAGAATCAAATAAATCTTTTCAGACAAATTTCAGTAATATTTCCTCTTTGCTTCTCTTATTTTCCTTCATCATTAAGGGAGAGAGATGGTTTGAAGTTTTTTACTGTTTGGTTGACCTCCATCAAATTGTCTTCATTTTTAATTTGTCTCTCAGACTAGAGTCCCAGCATGCACCTGAGACTTCCCATTTTGGTGGTATTTATCTTATTGATTGTTCTAGAATACTTATTACTACCAAGAAATATCTAAATATATAAGGAAATATCTAAATATATAAGGAAACAACAGATAAAATGGTTTGGCCACGTGACAAGGCAGAAAGAAGAAAACACAACACAACGAGCTTTCAACAAACGTGAGAACATCAGACCCAAGGGTCAACCACGAAAAAGATGGGTCGATGGAATATTAGAAGCATCAGGAAACATAACAGCAGCAGAGGCGAACAGAAGAGCAAAAGACCGCAAATTATATCTCCCCTCGATGCTGAAAGGCAAATAAGGAAGGATAAAAGAAGACCAAGAAATATCTTATACAGAGTGTATTCATTCCTACATTGTGCTACCAATGCCAAACATGGTCATTTAACAATAAAGCTTTAAAGAAAGCTTGTCACCACAGAGATATGTCTGAGAAAAATGGAGTTACCAGAAAAGACAGAATCAGAGATGATATAAAAGATTAGGCATTGAGCCAATCCTAAGATACAATCAGAAACAGCAAATAAACTGGTTGCCCATCTTGAAGAATGCCATATTATTCCTTACCATATCTGTCTGTCTGCCTGCCTGCCTGCCTAGCTATCTGCCTGCCTATCTATCTATCTGCCTATCTATCTATCTATCTATCTATCTATCTATCTATCTATCTATCTATCTATCTGTCTGTCTATCTGTCTATCTATCTATCTATCTATCTGTCTGTCTGTCTATCTATCTGTCTGTCTATCTATCTGTCCGTCCGTCGTCCGTCCGTCATCCGTCATCCATCCGTCCATCCATCCGTCCGTCCATCCATCCGTCCATCCGTCCATCCGTCCGTCCGTCCATCCATCCATCCATCCATCCATCCATCCATCCATCCAAACCCACCCACCCTTCAAGCCGTAGCCGGTCCATAGGGCATAGACCCAGATACTCTTTCTCTTGTTGCAGTTTCCTCATATTCCAAGTCTGGCTTGTTGCAGGAGCTACTGAGTTAAGTGCTCTGTACACACTGTGAGCTGTGTGTTTCATCAGTTTTGATCATGTTTCGATGTCCCAATTGTTTACGATGAAGGATGATATCGTATGACAGGGAACAGTTGACTGTGTTCACTTTCTGCATGGTTTTGCTGTATGTCTTTTGGCGTGTGCTGAGACTGCTACGATGGGGACTACAGTTACCTTTATTTGTTTGGGAGATGAGTTAGTAATTCGGATGATTCCACTGGCACTTGCGGTTGAGCAATTATGGATTTTGATTCGTTTGCAGTGATACCGAGGCCTTCCATAACCAATAACTCTTTCTCTTATTAAAATTTTTATTCTAGCAGTTTTCAATCCTCGTAAAGATATTTTATCAAATTTCGCCATTTGTCTCTGTTCTGTGCAAGCAACTCTGTCTCACTGAGGGAGCCGATTCCTGCTGCTCTTGCCTCTCTGATCAATGTTCTTCTCAGTGTCTCTCTGGGTTTTCCCCTTACCTGTTGTTTCCCACATGAGGGCTTGCTTTGTTATTCGGTTATTACCATATAAAGCATATATAAATGAAAAGAGGAGAAAGGAAAAAAGCAAGAGGCAGACCCAGAATAAGATGGACAGACAAAAAGATCAAAGAAACGTGACATCATCATACATTAACAATGACTGTAGTTGCCCAAAGGTTGAGAATCAGACCTTTGTAATTCCCTCAACACCCAAACAGGTACAAGAGGAAGTGAAAGAAAGATTGTTCTAGAATATAGTGTCACAGTATGACGTTGATAACACAATGACGAGATGAAGATTGTGTTGCAGAGTGCTTATTTGTGCTGAAGAGTGCTTTTATACTAAAGTTGTGATTTATTGTTAGTCAATAATGGGACCTTTCGATCAATAGCTTGATATGCTCTACTTCATTCTGAGTCAATCTTTGCTGCTTGTTTGCTGTTATATTTCACCAAAGTACCTACATACTTCAGTTCTCTTATTTGCTTTTTTTGTCCATATCCTTTCTTAATGTTATTCTGCCATTTTATGGCAGGATATATTGCTGCCTTCTATCAGTGTTACATTTTATACTAAGTGGCTTTTCTGTATAGTCAAGTTTGTTTAGGGTGTTTTGTAGGTTTTTTGTGTTTTTGTGGATTAAAGTTTGGTCTTCAGCCCATAAAGGTTTTACAAAAGTGTGCGCATGAATAAAATCTTTCTTTTATCATTTTTCATGATTTTACTTATTCCATTCATTTTGCAAATTATATAGAATTTGTAAATGTGATTCAAGTTTTCAAGAGATTTTTTTTTTATGATTTAGAAAATTACTTGAAACTTGAATATTTATTGAATTTACATTTATCTATATTTTGTGTGATTTTGGTTCGCTTCCCCCACCTCCTTTTTTTGTTTTTACTGTCTTCCATTTTACTTTAAGATGTTCGTTACCTTGTCTATATTTATGACTTACTCATTATGCCTATGTGACTTAATCATTCTAACACTATTTATATGCAGTGAACTGTTGATTGGATATCAACTGTAGCACATTTTGCTCCTTACCAGACAAGATGATCCATCGTAACTCCCATAAACCTTGTTTGATATTTTGAAGTTGTAGAGACACAATATATGTCAGAGACTCTACAATAGTCAGTTTTCTCTTGATTTGTACACAAATTTCTTTCCAAACTTTGACTGAAAAGTCTTACCCACAAGACAATGTGATCTTTTATGTTTAATCTCCCTTAGCTTTTTATACTTTTTTGCTTTCCTGAGCAAGGAGACTGAAGTAGTAGTTTACAAAAAAAAAATGGTTTCTCCAAAATGCACTATTATGGTTCTTTTTGGTTCTTTGGTTATGGAAGGCCCCGGTATCACTGCAAACGAATTAAAATTCATAATTGTTCAACCTATTAACGAGGTGTGATAGTATAATAGTTCAGACAAAGGCATGTTTGAAATAGTTTAAAGAATCTTATACAACCCATCATTGACAAGGGAAGTAACTGAGTGGTCTCGAGGTAAGATGTCAGCCTCTGGACAAGAATGTCCAGGGTTATAAAAAAAAAAAAATGATCAGTGATTTCTTTGTGGCTCTACAAAGTACAGGAAGTCCCCGGTGTGCTCTTGTACGTTAGAGAACATTTGGCAGTTTAAAGTTGAAAAGAGTAGTCCAAAAATATCCACTGTCCAGGCAAACTATCGTCATAGCGTCTTTGTACAATCATGAATCGGCAAATCACTGGAGTCTGTAGAAATGTGGTTTTACACAAGAAAGTTGAGAATACCATGGACAGCTAAGAAGAGTAATGAAAACGTTCTGAAAGAGGCCAAAGCAAAAAGAGAGTTAATTTCCAATATTAGGAAGGAACAATCATAATTTTTTGTCCGTGTAATGAGAAGGGAACAACTGGAATATATTGTAACAACTGGGAAAATTGAGGGACGAAGAGATAGAGGGAAGCAAAGAGAACAAATACCAGACAGCTTAAGAGAATGGCTTGGCAGAAGGTCAACAACAGAAATGATAAATAACTGTCGAGATCGAAAGTTGTGGAGAGACATGATCACCTACGCCAGCAGGTCCGGTACTTGAGGATGATGTCCAGGCAAAAAAGTAAGCAAATCTACCAATTCATGCTGAAGACGGATGATGTTGGCTATACCGAATACTAGTGGCACAACACATCTATGTCCACTTAATGTAAAGAAGAGAGATTAACAATGAAAGTAAGAAACAGAATTCAGTCAATATTATGTAGAGTCAGTCTGAGTGTTGAATCCTAGACAGTCAAACAAGATAACACATTGGTTTTAAAGAAAAAATGTTGAAAATGCCATGTACAACTTAAAAGATAGGACATGTTATTAAAGTCCAAGGCATGAAATAAGCTTATGGCATCAGGAAGAAAGTTATATTTTGGGCCAGGTATTGAGAAAAGAACAGGGGGAACATAGTTGATAACTGGAGATAAGAGTAAAACAGAGAAAAAAAAAAACAGTTTAAGACAATTGCATGGTGGGAAGTCAAATGGCTTGACTTTATCTGAATGCTTTAGGCTGATATGTGCACACGTTCTTGGACCCAAGACAGTGAAGTCAGTCCTACAATGGCTTTCTTGAGTGCCCTGGTTCTGCTGGAGAAATTGGACCTCGTCCACCCAGATGTAGTTTAGTACCAGGTCTTCTATATCAGTACAGTCCACCATTGGTTAACATAGTGATCCTTGCCTCATTTCGCTAGTCTGCTTTAATAGTTGTTACAGGTAGACCAACTGGGAGGTTGAAGAAAGGTCTTGGTCAGCTGATGGTTGTGACAAAACAAAGGTTGCTGTGCTTGAGCTTCCAAGTTGTGAGTCAACAACAAAATTGTAAACAACAGTAGAGATAGAAAGTTGCGGAAGAGGCTCGTGCCATCGGCACTGTACTTGAAAATAACTAAATAAATGTCCCTTAGTTTATAGGAACTTAATTTATAGATATAAGGTGCCACCAATTTGTTTAATAAACGACTTTATATTGTGCGACGGTTATTTAAAAAAACAACTTATACAATTAAAAAGTTTTAATCCTTAAAAGTTTCTTTACAAATTATGTGGAACTGTGTTTGTGGTCATGTTCTCTGCATGAATATTTGCAATGCATGGATAATTTGATGTTTTGGGATTTTATTTTCATGTTTTTATTTTTAGTAATTCTGGTATCTAAAATAGATAAAATTAATTTAGTAATTTTTAGTAAATTATATAACTTTTTTATATATTGCTAGTGTTACATGTCTTTTTTTAAATTAAAAAGTATACACTTTAAAATTAGTTGTGTGTATATAATTTATAATCCTGTGATTTTAGTGATACTCTCCATAACCCAAAATGCAAAAAAAAAAAAAAAAATGCAAATGTTTCAAAATGCAAATATTATTCTTGTATATAAAAAAACAGTAATATAAAATAATCGCCATTTTGTAATTATGCTTAATTATAGCTCATGTTATACTATCATTAACAAAATTAAAACGGATAATTACTACCGTGTCACATGAGCTTAACTGTTAATGTCCAGGGCTGAAGCATTTAAATTGTTTGCTATTTTTTGTAAGCATATGCACTTCACATATTGGAGATAACACAGTAGTATGGTTTAGCTTTGAACCCATAATATGATTTTCACGCTCAGGGTCTTATTTGTGAATCCACATCCTTCTTTGGCATATTTGGATATTTGGGCACCAAAAAATCACAAAATTCATCTCATCCTGGTTTTGTTTATATATGGAGCCATTACCATTGCATAGTGTCCGTTAGTGCACCAATCCTATCTCTGAGTCCACAAGACTTTAACAAAATGCCCAAACTTTACAGCAGTAATGGGTTTTTTTCTGGGTCATTTTCAGAAAAAATGGTTAATGCAACAAGAACAAAAAAATCAAGAACTAACAGACCTGACATAACTGGATGAAACATCTGCTGCATATAGAAAAAGTAAAGAGCCCCCTTCACGCCAAGTGGCGTATAGGGAATATGGTGTTAGTGACTATATATTTTACAGACCTTCGGCACATGATTTTTGGGGTAATGTGGTCAGTATTACGCCTGTGCCGCTTTACTTTCCCAGAAAAAAATCCGATACCCATTAAAGGCAGGTTGAACCGGAAGCCGTCGGTTAGGATCGAACCGTACCTCTTGTCCTTTGTAGTCCAGTTCATTAACCACTGGAGCTATCCCGCTCATCTGCTACATATGGCATGAAGATAATGCTGAAAAAAATCAAACTGATGACCAATAACCCTAGGGCTTAGAACATTGTTGCAAAATACAATATAGATGGACAAGAACTAGAAACAGTTGACAAATTTAAAGTTAGGATCAATTGTTGGCGCTGGATGGCTCAAGGCTCAAATTTCTTTAGTCTGGACATTGGCATGCAACCTTTTCTTTCTATGTACCTATCTCTCATTCGCCTGGAGTATTGTCTATGTCTGCAGTATCATTTCTTGTTTAAATTTTACAATTTTTTTTTTCTAGTTCTTGCAGAATTCTATATAGTTTTGCCTGTAGTGTATGATATATTAATTCGGATGATTCCACTAGCACGGGCGGTTGTGCAATTATGAATTTTAATTCGTTTGCAGTGATACCGGGGCCTTCCGTAACCACATAAGGGCCACTAGGTTTTCATAAGTCTACTATATTCAGTACATTCTTGAAGTATGCATTCAGCAGTCTTGGGTAGACTGAGGTGACAATCTTGAATTTTGTATATATGTGACTATGGAGTTGATTGTATCCTGTTCTGAAGCGTATGATAACTTGTCCCATCTTTTCATATTGTAGGCTTACTTACCTACATTTTTATTTTAAGTTGTCAAGGATTCAAAGAATATGCTTAAATTGAATAATGAAAGATTTTTACATCAGAACAGATATAGAATCAGCTCAGACAGATATAGAATCAGCTCAGACAGATGTAGAATCAGCTCAGACCGATGTAGAATCAGCTCAGACAGATGTAGAATCAACTCAGACAGATGTAGAATCAGCTCAGACAGATATAGAATCAGCTCAGACAGATATAGAATCAGCTCAGACAGATGTAGAATCAGCTCAGACCGATGTAGAATCAGCTCAGACGATGTAGAATCAGCTCAGACAGATGTAGAATCAGCTCAGACAGATGTAGAATCAGCTCAGACAGATGTAGAATCAGCTCAGACAGATGTAGAATCAGCTCAGACAGATGTAGAATCAGCTCAGACCGATGTAGAATCAGCTCAGACAGATGTAGAATCAGCTCAGACAGATGTAGAATCAGCTGAGACAGATGTAGAACCAGCTCAGACAGATGTAGAACCAGCTCAGACAGATGTAGAACCAGCTCAGACAGATGAAGAATCAGCTCAGACAGATGTAGAATCAGCTCAGGCAGATGTAGAATCAGCTCAAACAGATGTAGAATCAGCTCAGACAGATGTAGAATCAGCTCAGACAGATGTAGAATCAGCTCAAACAGATGTAAAATCAGCTCAAACAGATGTAAAATCAGCTCAGACAGATGTAGAATCAGCTCAGACCGATGTAGAATCAGCTCAGACAGATGTAGAATCAGCTCAGACAGATGTAGAATCAGCTCAGGCAGATGTAGAATCAGCTCAAACAGATGTATAATCACTCAACAGATGTAAATCAGCTCAAACAGATGTAAAATCAGCTCAGCGCAGATGTAAGATCAGCTCAGACAGATGTAGAATCAGCTCAGCTCAGACAGATGTAGAACCAGCTCAGACAGATGTAGAATCAGCTCAGGCAGATGTAGAATCTGCTCAGGCAGATGTAGAATCACTCAAACAGATGTAGAATCAGCTCAAACAGATGTAAAATCAGCTCAGGCAGATGTAAGATCAGCTCAGACAGATGTAAGATCAGCTCAAACTGATGTAGAATCAGCTCAGCAGATATAGAATCAGCTCAGACTGATGTAGAATCAGCTCAGACAGATGTAGAATCAGCTCAGGCAGATGTAGAACCAGCTCAAACAGATGTAGAATCAGCTCAGACTGATGTAGAATCAGCTCAGACTGATGTAGAATCAGCTCAGACTGATGTAGAACCAGCTCAGACTGATGTAGAATCAGCTCAGACTGATGTAGAATCAGCTCAGACTGATGTAGAATCAGCTCAGACAGATGTAGAATCAGCTCAAACAGATGTAGAATCAGCTCAAACAGATGTAGAATCAGCTCAAACAGTTGTAGAATCAGCTCAAACAGATGTAGAATCAGCTCAAACAGATGTAGAATCAGCTCAAACAGATGTAGAATCAGCTCAGCCGATGTAGAATCAGCTCAGACCGATGTAGAATCAGCTCAGACCGATGTAGAATCAGCTCAGACCGATGTAGAATCAGCTCAGGCAGATGTAGAATCAGCTCAGACCGATGTAGAATCAGCTCAGACCGATGTAGAATCAGCTCAGGCAGATGTAGAATCAGCTCAGACTGATGTAGAATCAGCTCAGACTGATGTAGATAAAGATACAACTCATTTTCAGAAGTAAATGCAACGTCCTTGTTGCCTTCTTATTGAGATAACGAAAGTGGCCTACCATCTTTATTGCAGACCAAAACTGCTGTTTCCGTTCATTGAAAGACAGCCAGAATTATCCTCAAAATATTTCAATGAAAAACCTGGATTGTATAACATCTTAGTCATAGTTTGGTTTGCTGTCAGAATAAAATACTTGTCTAGTTATGTTATGTTTATGTTTGGTTTAGTCTAGTTATTTATGATTATGTTACATTTAGTCGAGTATAATCTTCCAATGAATGACTTTGTCTGGATTACCCTTTCAAGAACATAGTTTAATTTGCTCTCCCATTGACAGGTCTTATCTGATTTACCGTCTCATTGAAAGACCTAGTCTTATTTACCCATTCCTCAATCCATGTGGCCCCAGGTACTTATTAGCTCTCTTAAATCCCCTATTTTAATGATGAACAGAACGAGTGATGACGGGCTTAATATATTCATCATGCAAGAAAACTGAAATGCGAAGGCAGCTCGACCTGCCGGAAGCTGCGAAGTGCAGCCGCATGTTATAGACGATGATTTTGAAAGAAGTTAACGCTCATTCATTCATTTAGTGTCGCCTCATTCATTCATTGGATTTTTTTTCTGGGAAAGTAAGGCAGCACGGGCGTAATACCGACCACATTACCCCAAAAATCATGTGCTGAAGGTATGTAAAATATAGGGTCACTAACACCATATTTCCCTATACGCCACTTGGCGTGACGGGGGTACTTTACTTTACTCATTCATTCATTGGGTGCCGTCTTCACATCGAGGGTTGGCTACCATGGAGCGTCATTTTTCTGCCTCTTGTCTTGATGGTACACGTTATCATAGGTTCACCTGTCCACCTTTTGATGTTATCGGCCCACCTTAGTCTTGGTCTGCCTCTGCCTTGCACCTTCCTTCCCAAGATGACTGTAGTAGAGAACAGGCAAATAATTGCAGCGCTGCGATACTCTGGTAGCTGGGACCAAGTGGTGGGATGTAACCTACACTCCTACAAGGTATGGTGACAGCTTTACATAAAAGGAACTTAACTGAATTCTGACGTTTTTTTCCTTCTCTGAAAACGAGAACAACACAAACAGAACGAAATAAGGATTTTAGTAGGGTACTGCGTCTCTTCATATTTCCAACAAAAAAAAATTCAGATTTCTTTTTTGAATTGTGTTAAGTAGTTCTTTTATTTTTATCATTTTCAGCTGATTCAGAACTTCCTGGTTTGTCTTGTTTTGTCTTCTTTTCCTTCCACCTAATTTTCACAATTTTTCTATAGATCTACATTTCAAAGTCTTACATTTTTTCCTCTGGGTTCTTATTAAATATCCATGTTTCTGTATCATACAGGAAGGTTGGGTAAATATAACATTTTACAATTCGTAGTTTCAGTTTTGATGTTATCTGCTCTGTTGTGTGGTTATATTTTTCACGTTGTCACAATTATTTTTTGCATTTTTACGTTTTTATTTTGTTGTTGTTTATTTCTGTCATACATTAACCTTCATTCGTTACAGCACGTCTGAGATAGCAATTGCGATCTTTCTATGTTGTTTCCATCTACTTCGATATCCTCTTGTATATTTTGTGTTTTTTTTTTCTCTGCTATAATAATAATTTTATCCTTTTTAATAGTTATATCCGAACTATATTCTTTGCTTGTCTTGTTTTTATTTTGTTGAATAGCTGATGTATGACTTCTAGATTGTCCGACATTACTGCCGTATTATCAGCATATTCACCTACTACTCACCGAATAGTCTAATATCATAAGTAATCATTATCATCATGTACCATACTGGTTGGCGTAGGCGATCATGCCCTTCCACAATCTTCTATCTACAGTGCATCGTATCAGTTCTGTTGTTGACTATTTTCCATGCCATGACACCAAGCTATCCAGTATTTTCTCTCTTTGTCGTCCGCGATCTCTTTCCTTGTATTTTACCAGTTGTAACCAAGTATTCCAACTTTCCTCTTCTCGTGATGTGCCCGAAAAATGTTGTTGCTGTTTCTTCTGATGTTTTTTTAGGAGCTGCCTTTTTGTGTTGGCATCTCTGAGAACTTCCTCATTGTCTTTTTAGCTGTCCAGGGAACTTTCAACATTCTTCTGAGAAATCCAATCTCTGTGGCCTCTAACGTCTTCATTTGTTTGTCTACTGTCCATGATTCGCTTCCATGTGTCAGAATTGTTTCTATATAGCACCAATGAACTCTCTTTCTCATCTTGATTGACATAGATTTGTTGCATAAGATATTTATCATTTTCTTAAATGCTATTTGGCTTGAGATATTCTGCTTTTTATTTCCGTGGTGCATCTTCCACTTGATGTTATTATTGTGCCAAAGTACTGGAAACGTTGCACTTATTTCAGATTTGTCCTGTTTATATTTATGCTGCATGCTGGTGATGATTGTTTCTTCGATATGACCATTACTTTCTGTTTTCTTACTATTCAGACTGAGACCTTTCTTGTTGCTTTCTTTTACTATTATGTCTATCATTTCTTGTAGCTCATTCTCTGTCTCTGCTATTAAGACTGTATCATCCGCATATCGCAACTTATTTATGTGTTGACCGTTGACTTCAATTTTTTTTTTTTTGGGTCTACTATTGATCTCCTAATATGTTCGCTGTCAAGTGAAAACAAATCCGGCGACATAACACAGCCTTGTCTGACTCCTTGTTTTATATACTGGAATTATCATAAGTAAAACTAAACATTAATTTCACACCAGCGTATGCGAAATACGGTGTTAACATCCACTTTTGTTATGTGGTCGGTATCACACCATGCCGCTCTACTTTCTAAGAAAAATCTCAGGTACCACTTCTCAGAGTAAATAAAAAGTATTATTCACGCAAAAAATCAGTCCCTCTGGACTTCACTAAAGATATAAAGCTGGCGAGCGGAAGCAAACCATTCTCAGAGCACGGGAAAATCCCAAACGCATTGGTGGTCTGAGTGGGAATTTGAACCCGTAGCCTTCTGATCAGTAACCAGTGCACTACCCAATCTGCCAGCGCGACTTCCATCAAGCAGTAACTCAAGTTGATTTCTAATAAATTTATTACAGCTGCCATCACATTCTATTTTTTTTTTTTCATTCTTCTCTATGGCGATATCTTCATCAATTCCACCTAGAGTTAATTCCCCTCCCTCCTTCCCCAAACGGTGATGGGATCGCGCGGTCACATAATTGCTACAGCCACGTTTCTTGGAAGTTAATAAACAATGGGAGGGGAAAAAAATCCCTTCATAACATCGTACCAAGTCTGTATCCGGTTGTTTATTCACACACACCCCAAACCGTTCTTACTACCGCACGAACCTCCATAATACCCGTTGCTTAATTACGCCACAGCCATTGATGTCTGCTTAGAGGATCAGGCCAATAAGATTATTCTTCCCCTTTTGTTGAGATAGATGGTACACCTTTATAATTAATTCACGCACGGACGGACACGTTGTAATGCAAGTATAAACAAGTGAAGGTTCCCTCTGCTCCTTGCTAGGCGAATGGAGAATATGGTGTTAGTGACTATTTTTCCACGCTCTAGAAACATTTTTGGGTGA